>JAFBJT010109211.1:40131-64167 GCA_016785325.1 Chascanopsetta lugubris
TGTGTGTGTGTGTGTGTGTGTGTGTGTGTGTGTGTGTGTGTGTGTGTGTGTGTGTGTGTGTGTGTGTGTGTGTGTGTGCGTGTGGTTATGATTCTGGGGGCTGATACAGACAAGAGGATTTGTCATTTTAAAATATTTCCTATTCTTGCGTGTGTCAGAAAATCTGTATGATCAGCATATAATCTATCATTTGTATAATGATGTTACAATACATTCCATGTTCAATTGAACTGCGCTACTAAAGCCCCCCCTCCCCCCTGCAGAGTATACGTATATGCCATTATGCATTTTGCATACAAACCGGTGATGATGCTTCTCTTACTCGCGGTAAACTCTTCAATCATCGGCACTGACCTCTCTGGAAAATGCTGCGTACTACTCCTTTTAAACCATCGCTAATGCGCTGTCAGCTCTATACTACATTTTGAAAATAGTTACGTGTTCGAGCACATTAGGTAATCGCAAACTTTGACAAAATATCACATCTACTGTAAGACAGTGGCACAGAGAGAGATACTGTTCTATCTTCTTGTGGCCCGGATCGCGCCCTCCGGCGAATCACGGCCCGCGGGCCCACGTACGTTTCACGCTCCTCACATTGCTGGTTTACATTAATGTGAATGTGCTCAAGCACGTGTGCTCTCAGGTTTTGGTGGCGGCGCGGGCCACGAGTTTGAAACCCCAGATAAAACAATTTTGGCTCACATCTGTCGGACGGAAACCCACTTCACAAGTGTCATCGTTCCATCCAGTATGAGCATCAACTTGTGGCCAAAAGTAGGGGGTGCTCCATCAGCCAATCAGCTTTCAATTGGGGCCTGTAGGGGGGGGGGGGGGGGGGGGGGGGGGGCCCCCCCGGGGGGGGGGGGGGGGGGGGGGGGGGGGGGGGGGGGGCCCCCACGGCCCTGCCCCTGGATCCGCTCGCGGTTCACCAAAGTTTGCGAACGGCATGGTGTTTGATCCCTGCACTGCTCCAGTAAACCTGAGCTGGAAGTTGTAACAGCGACAGTTTCCCGTTCCTCGTAACTTATGTTGACATTCCCTTTAAACCCTGTGCCTGCACCGCGCCGTAACACACACAGGGAGCTGGCGCGGTGAGGGATTATCTAATATGTGAGAGAATGGGGATGACGGAGTGGTTGAAGGATGGAGGCGAGGAGAGGAGAGGAGCGGAGCGGAGCAGAGCGCCGTAGAGAGACATATCTAAGAGAGGACCTTCATCAGCGACCCTGGCGCTGCTGTCATTCCTGCACCGTTGAGTCATGTGGGATGTTTCTGGGCAGTCTCGGGCCCCAGCAGCCCTTTTTTGGGAATGTCATGTTTTAACAACTCCAATGCCTTTTTAATTCCCGGTTCAGAAAGAGTCTGTCTGGAAGTACAGGAATGTGTGTGTGTGTGTGTGTGTGTGTGTGTGTGTGTGTGTGTGTGTGTGTGCGCGAGGCAGCAGGCCAGACTCTGGTGTTTGGAAATAAACTGTCTGTCCAGCCCGACTGGCCTCATTCTCAGGGACGTGGGAGCGGTGGGTCGGTGGCTACGTAACGCGCTTTTACACACGTGCACGCGCAAACATGGACAGGAATGCTTCCAAGTGCACTTTTCAAAAATAACCCTCCGCTTTCGCCGGCTGGAAACATGCACCACTGTCCCACATGAAACATTGGCTATTAGGCTCAAAAGAAAATAGTGCGCCACGGCCACAGGCATTTCAAACACATGCGCAATAAAGATATACGACAGAGAGAGAGAGAGGGAGAGGGAGAGAGAGGGAGAGAGGGAGAGAGAGAGAGAGAGAGAGAGAGAGAGAGAGAGAGAGAGAGCTAATTCTTTCCTGTTAATATCATTTGAGCGGAAGTGCTGATGAGTCTGATGGAACGGCCGCAATTCAACTGCAGGAGGCTCCTGGGAGACTGGTAGAGTTAATGGGCCATGTGTGTTCACATTACCGTGTGTGCGCGTGTGTGTGTGTACGTGTTTGTGTGTGTGTGTGTGTGAAGGGAGGCCTCGATGGAGGAGTATGTGATGAAATAAGCAACAACAACATAAAAAGGAGTGTAACTGTTCCCTAAAGGCTTAAAGAAAGTGACAAGAATAACTCAACGCCCCCCCCCCCCCCCCCCCCCCCCAACCCCCCCCCCCAAACACCATTTAGCCCACTACCATAGACAGGAGAAGCCCCTCCTCCTTTATGTTTGATAATGTAATCTGGGAGATACATCGATGGAAAAGCATGCTACATAAAATACATATCTATTTTCAAACGAGCTTCAAAAACCCAGGTTGCGAAACGGGACGTCAGATATAAACACGACACGAGCTCGACTATCTCCTCATCATCTCGGAATCGGGGGAGACGTGAGGGGAGATTCCTGACATACTTTGTGCCAAGGATATAACAACATCAGTAAATATCTTTGATTACATTCTCCAGAGTTGTTCCGAACACACCCCTTCCTCTCAGGAGTGTGTCTTCAAACCCGCAGTGTGACTCCAGCAGTCTGTTCCAGGTGGTCTCCTCATTCTTTCCCCGTGAACAGCTCGAAGAAACAGCCAGCGGATATTTCTGCGGCTTAATGCGTCGCCGTGATTCGGCGAAGTCTGGTAGAGTCGACCGGCATCTGTCCGACAAATTCATGGCTGTTTACTTTTATAACCCAACTAGTCGGCAGTTCCACAGAGCAGCAGATGGAAGCTCCTCATTTCACATGCATGCACCAAATATCCATTTTTTTTTTTCACATGAACTAATCGACTGGATCAATTTACAGCAGTGAATCAGGTTTCCTACATCTGACGCCTGATGCTCTGTAGCCTGACCCAGGTGTGTCCAACAGACGGCCCCGCGGGCCAAAACCGGCCCGTCTGAGGGTGGAATCCGGCCCCGGCCCCCCTAAGATGACACCCATGATCTGAGCTATTTGTTTGAATACTGTTTCATCAAACTCTCGCGTCAAACCACACGCAAACACACACTCTACTCCTCCTCTTCTTCTCTCCAACAGACCAATGCCGAGCGCCACAGGTTTCCCCTAGTGGCCCGGCACAGTAAGCGCAGGTCAATCGACGAACATCTCAACATTCTCTCTATAGTTTTGACACTTTGCAAAATCAAGCATGTGTGCTCTCAGGTGATGGGGATTCTCACTATCGTGAGTTCCCCCCATCATCATGGATCTGTCCCTCCCTGTGGGGTGATTTTAAATGTCATATCCACAAGTCTAGGCATGGCAGTGGCTCTGTGGTGGCTTTGGGAGCAAAGGTCACTGGTTCGATTCCCACTTGGGACTGATACCCCAAATGGCCCTATGTGTGCTGGTAGAACTACCCTGCAGAACAGAATACTGGATAGTAGAAGATCTACAAGTCTTCGATCCTGATTCAGTCCCTTTCCTGATTTTCAAGATCTGTTCCTGACCTGTGAGACTTGTCGCCATAGACCTTTGATCTAATGCAGCGGTTTCCGTGGTTACATCAACGCCAACCAGTCATCACGGTGCGAGCAAACTGCTCTGTGTGTAAAGCCAAATCAATTCCTGAAACTATAACTTTAAGAAATTCTAAATCAGACATTTAAGCGGATGAACATGCACCAAGATAAATTCAGCCGATATATAATGATTTGTTTTAGTTTGCCCAGCCACCAGGGGGCGAATAAGACACGCAGGCTTCACTTCTGTGTTTGTATACATAATCTTTGTTGCTGGGCCTACATCAGGCTCATCAAAGTTCATGTATACACACCATCACAACACAAAAAGAACACCATGGCAGTGAAAACACAGAAACAGCTGCGTGTGTGTGTGTGTGTGTGTGTGTGTGTGTGTTCCTAATTTGCACATGTGGGCACCATACCTGCTTTACATTGGGTATGAAGCCTCTTGGCAGCGTCACTGTTCGTGTGAGAGCTGGTGGAACCTGTGGGAAAACAGAGAAGAATGAGCTGCCCACCAACGGACTGGAGTTCACATCGTTCACCGTGAGATAAACAGAACGATGAGCGGAGGATTAGAGGCGCGAGACCGCGTGAACTCCGAGGTTAGTCGTCTTCCGTCAGTATCTCCGGCCATCGCTCGTATCGTGGTCCTGTGTTTTTATCTTTATTATTATTCTTCATGATGAGCCTGAGCAGACAAACGGCAGCAGGCCCAGCTGCCGCTCGCCAGCTCCGAGTGGTCAGAGTGTCCCGGGACGTAATCGAGTCTATACTGGGCAGGCAGTCTGGACCACAGGTCCCTCGAGTAACCTGGTTCTGTGAGTGAGGAGATGGTCTTTCAGGGCCCTTTCGATGCACGAGACAGATCTGAAGCTTGTGTTGTTACAAAACAAATCTGCACTATGTTCAATATGTGATTGTGGTTTGGTCCTAACGAGTATCCATGAGGGGTCACTCTGGGTGACGTGGCATCGTCACTGCTGGGATGAAATTTGCACGAAGCTCAATAAAAATGATTTGGGAGAAAATCCTGAAAATGTAGAATGATATGTATCATGCATGTGTTTTTCGAACTGAATTATTCTAGTACCCATTTTCTCTTTCAGAGATATATGTCTCTGCTCGGGTGTACTTTTAATGTTTTCTGCTCTGCAGAAAAATAATAACCGACAGAGATTTGGAAATGGTTAAGATGGGAGGATACGATTTGTTTTACAGACAAGTAATTAAAGGTGATAGATTAGGATGCAAAATATGAGGTGAGATGATATAA
The DNA here is from genome assembly GCA_016785325.1 of Chascanopsetta lugubris. NCBI lineage: Eukaryota > Metazoa > Chordata > Actinopteri > Pleuronectiformes > Bothidae > Chascanopsetta > Chascanopsetta lugubris. The sequence continues at coordinate 44,835 of JAFBJT010109211.1, forward strand.
TCTGAAATAAGAAGGTAAAATATAACAAGGTAAAACCACAAATAATGCAATATGGGAAATTCACTTGACACACATGATATATGTATATATAACTAATATGAAACTATGAAACTATGAAATAGTACATACGTTGACGTGTCCCACTTGTACATGGTCATTTGCACCTATTTGATCTCAAATGCCTTGATTTAGGGCAATGAGACACTATCGTCACCGCGATCAATGGTCTCTTATTTTCTTTTTTCCAGCGGTGGCGCAGGGGTTTGAGTGGGTTGTCCTCTGACCAGAGGGTTGAACGTTTGATCCCAGTCTTCCCCATTTGCATTCACTGACATGTACTTGGGCAAGATGCTCAAACAGCAATTCCCTTATGTCCTCGTTGGGGGAAAAAAAAAAAGTAGCCCATCAACAGACTGCATGGACGTTAGTGTGACTGCGTGAATGGCACCGAGTGAACTGTAAACGGCTGCGAGGAGTCATCAACAGGAAGAGAGCCGCATAAATACAATGCCACATTTTTCCTAATCACGCCCGTGGTCTGCTCCGTATTACATTAGGGCTGATGTATCGCGTTATTAAGTCCCTTCATTTCCAAGAGCACAGTCAAATGCGGCCGGCTCCTTGAGACTGTTTAAAAAATATGGCCGCCAAATTGGTCCACTTGTGGAGAAATATGTAACCAGACAGAGGGTCCATTCTCCCACACAGCTCATTTGCATTTTCCTTGGTGTTAACAGCCCTGCTTCACTAACTCTTTTCCTCACTTACACACACACACACACACACACACACACACACACACACACACACACACACACACACACACACACACACACACACACACACACACACACACACAAACACACGCACACACACACATGCAGAGCGAGGGGCTGTGCGTGGGCAGATAGAAAAGGAGAGGAATCCCTGATAAGCCCGTGGCCTGGCGGAGGGCATAGAGAGAGGAATGGCAGCTATGTGGGGCATTCACAACACTGTGTGGTGTCACCAAACAAAGCTCTCCCTTCTCCCGCCTGTCAAAGACACCATTGTGGCGCGAGGAGAGAGTCTTTATATCACACACACATTCCACAGATGCCCACAGCGCCCCCCCCCCCCCCCCCCCCCCCACACACACACACGGATACACACACACACGTACAGGCACACACACAAGACTCAATATATTGGCATATTCATATCCATGAATATGCCAAAATATTAACTTGCAGTATTCCAGATTCAGTTTTTAAGATTTAAATGAAATTATTTATAAGAGAATGTTTAAATGTACAGTGTGTAAGATTTGGTGACACCTAAAGGTGAAGTTGCATGTTGCATCCATCACCTCACCCTCACCCTTCGGAGCATGGAGGAGAACCTGTGCCCGACTTCACTTTTCATTCAAACTCAAGCGGGCTACATGCCCCCCCCCCCCCCCCCCCCCCCCCCCCCCCCCCCCCCCCCGCTCCTCATGTAAATATACATGAATGGACTCATTTAAAGGTAGTGGAAAATTATAATACATTTAGGTGATTATACATTCATGCCAAAGTCAGAATGTTTTAAAGTGTTTCTAGAGGTGGGAAAAAAATGACTGAAATCTTACACACAACACCTTTAATATCTGATGATTATTCTGATATTGTCATCAGTGTGACACCACATGACTCTACCACCTGTTGTCTTATTAACCCAGAACGATCCCTTTGTATTTTTAAATCAGGAGCAGGTCGTCATTTTGCACCGCCATGTTTACAGTAGCTCAGAGTGGACAACCTAAGCACCTTTGAGTTTTAAAGACCACCATTGGTTCTTGAGGGGTAAGACTGCGTTAAGCTGCAAAGTGCAATTTCATCATTTGATGTCCTTGCATCCTCCTGACTGTTCCTTTAAAACGTCGGAGTCAGAATAACAAAAATGTGATCAGCTTATTTACACATACACTGAATTTCATCACATGCGTGTTCATACGTCAACTAGTTCGAGTCTTCCTGTATAAAGTCTGTCTCTTTCACACCATAGTGTCTCCGGCCTGTGTGTTGACAGGATGGAGACTTCCAGCAGAGAGGCTGGCATCCCCAGCACGGAGCCCCCGGTGAGAGTCACCTGCGAGGGGCTGGAAGTGAGGGGAGGCTCCCCCTGCCCACTGGAAGTCTGGGGTTAGTTAATGACAGTTGACTCACTCCCAGGGGGGGCTGACTGTAAGTGTATGAGGGTTGCTCCTGTATGTGTGTGTGTGTGTGAGAGAGAGAGAAAGTGTGTGTGTGTGTGTGTGTGCGAGAGAGGGAGGGAGGGAGGGAGTGTGTTATCCTCTTCCTGTTGCTCTGACAAGCTCCTGACTGCTCCTGCCACCTCCACCTCGGCCACAAAGGACCCATGGGAGGGCGGACGTGACAGGAGGGTGGTACTCCCTTATGTCGCGCGTCCGAGTTCGCCGAGTGACTCTGCAAACACCTGTCAATCACTGTCAGGTTTGAACGAGGACTGCAGTGGGGCCGGAATGTGTGTGTTTGTGTGTTTGAGATATAGCTGTTGAGAAACATGAGCTGTGTGGGAATTAAAGAGCATGAGACGTGGCGCTGGGGAAGGCAGATTGGTGATGTCACTTCAGAATAGGGGTGTCAAACATGGGGCCCGCGGGCCTGAACTGGCCCGCCGGAGGGTCCGGTGCGGCCCGTGGCATGATTTTACAAAGTGTGAAGAACTATGTTGGTGTTGATGCACAGCTTGTGTTTTTTTTTGCACTAAAACAAAGGAAAACATTTGAAGTTGTTGTTGTTTACTGGTCATCACGCTATGATGTTACTGGCGCAGCTCACTTGAGATCAAATTTGGCCGCATGTGGCCCCTGAACTCAAATGAGTTAGAATGTGGTTATTGCTTAAAGGTGCGGTGAGTACGATTTTGGTCATTTTTGTCAATTCTAAAAATATTACAAAATAATCACATACTGACATTTTCATGAATATGTTTTCCTTAAATGAGCCCTTTAACGTATACTAACATGAGGAGGAGGGGGGGGTCCTCTCTATGGAGGCCGCCATGTTTTTACAGGAGTAAAAGTTTTAATGACAACAGAAGGCTGCCATAGGTTCTCCTGTATGTTCAGAAGGGTGAGGGTGATGATGGATACAACATGCAACTTCACCTCTAGAGGTCACCAAATCTTACACACTGCACCTTTAATGCACTGAAAATGGCACATGAAAACAGACTCACGGGAGCCATTACTTTACATTGTGTATATGCAAAGGGTGAGGGTGGGCAGCTGATGCTGTCAGGTTGACACTTTTGAGGGCCGGCTTGCCTGTCAGCCTCGCAGAGAGCCGCCCAGCATGGGGGTCACCGGCACAGAGGAAGCCCCCGACTTCACTTCCCCGAGTTACAGTGACGGGACACACTGGGTGTCTGGGGTTGGACAAGACGTCCCACCGAGCGGCTCTTTGGGCGCAGGCCGCCTGTCTGGATCGGGGGATAAAGAGCCAGACAGCGGGGGCCAAGTACAGGGACAATGGGGGGACAATGGAGGGCCGGCAGGGGAGTGGGGAATTACCTGCCAATTAGGCAAAGTTAATGTCCAGGATGATGGATGTCAACCTGTCAGGACCCAGGGAGGTGGGGGATCAGCTGGATAAGTACCATGTTATCCCTCAGATTACACAGTCTGCATGCATGATCACACACACACAACACACACACACACACACACACATGCGCACACACACATGCACACCTTCGGTTTCTATGTAAATAACCTGGTCTAATCTCGTTTGGGTCAGCACTTATAACAATTAGCAGTTCTAATAATAACATTCTCAATACTGCATTTATATTGACCAAGGAATAAAAATAACAGCTGTAAAATCTATTACAAATATTTACGATGTTATTTACATATATATTTTCACCGTCTGTGTTACAAAATATGTACAATATGTAGAAAAACTACAACTATGGGACATAGAGTTATTAATAAAATACACTACTCGTGTGTTGGCCGGTGGCCATTTCGCTCTCTCTCACTCTGCTGGTCACTTATAATGTGTCACTGGATTTATGCTTCCTGTGTAACATGAATTACACTAAACTATGAACGTCATCCGTGATTTCCACTTCATGTTTTCATCTGCGCTGGAGCTGCAGACGACTCCCACGATCCAACAGTGCTTCACATTATAACCTCTTACATTGTCTCTTTTCTAAGTGTTTTGACTGAGAGACCCCCAGTGGCCCACATTATTATACATATTAGTTAAAGGAGTAGATGTGTGTCATGGAATTCCACAGATGATAGTCATTTTCGTTTTGGGGGCTGTCACAGCAGGTCGTCACTTTCTAATTCACAGAGAATGAGGTAAGAACGAGGCCTGGAAGGGATCGTCTCCATTTCAACATGAAGTGCTTAATCGTGCTATTTATACTTTCAACCTGAATGAATTCAAACGTAGCGTTTTTCCTCGACATGAAAAAAAAAAAAAACCTGCCATAAGCATCACGTTCATGTCACACCTGCCACAGGGTGGCGCTATCTCTTTCTCGTCTGGAGACAGACGCTGATTTTTTTAGCTTCCTTGCCTCCCACGTGTGACAACTCATTCAATGCAGATTATGTTGAAATAGATAAACAAAGAAATAAACAGATGTGATGTGGCTGTTTGAACCCAAATCTATCATTCCTCTAATCCACCCATCTCCCGATCTGTCTTTTTGATGCTGCACAGCTTGTGTCCTGAGGAAAGCATCCTTTGTTGTTCTACTCCTCCGTGGAAACCTCCTGGTTCCAGGGACAGATCAAGTCGAAACACAATCTGGGTCAGTGGTGCAGGAATGCCCTTCTGTGGCTGTGGTATGTGTGGTATGGTCATCACGAGCTGCAGCATGCGACAGTAGCAGCAGGTAGGGGTCGCATAACTCTGCCTCTCGGCTGATTGACAAGCAGGTGGCACAGCCATTGTTCCCCCCCGCTACTGTGACACTGCTCCTTTTCACGTGATTCGGAACCAAAGCAGCGGCTTTCATTCGATTCCCCGGGAGAATTCTCGCCATTCTGAAGACGAGTTCGGCCGAGGAAGAAGGTCCCAACCTCTTTCACGAGTGTGTTTGACCGTCACCAGCATGAGGGGGGTCCCACGTGCCTCTGCGAGAGGATGGAAGATGGGCCAAGAAAGACACTTCAATGGATCCATCCGATGTATTGTTCATTGTTTACCTTTCACAGGATGTGACGTTTGGTTTCACAGAGCCTCAGAGCATCAGCATCTTAACTGCGGGTCGACGATTATCGTAGCACACAAGACCCCCTGAAAATCCCCTGTAACATGCTTTCGTCCTTAAAAGGTCACGTCAGGTCAAATGTCCAATCACCTCGAGGTATGACTTGCTTGTTACGTTGCCCTTAGATGAGACATTTCATGTATATTCACACCAGGAGGGGGTCCTCCCTATGGGGGCAGCCATGTTTTTTACAAAAAGCCCAGATGGATGTACTGAAAATCTTTTGAGCTTGAATGGCAACCCAGGGCCACCGTAGGTTCTCCCGCATGCTGGAAAGGGAGAGGTGAAGTGATGCATATGAAATCAAAATTAACCTGTGTATGTCACCAAATCGTACACACGGCACCTTTAACACTTTTTAGCAGTAGTTGATGTTGGACAATCGTATTAATCAGAACCTGCATATGTCTCTTACAACCCCTACAGGAGAAATCAGCCCATATAGAACCAAGGACTGAAGTATTGTGCAATATGTCTTGTCACATCTCGGATTGAGCTACTGTTAAATCTCTGCAATAAAAATAGACTATTAGCTACATTCCACAAATAGCGGTACATGGGCGTGTAAAAGGTCCTAAGAGTTAAGTCCCTCCCCCTCCTCCTCCTCCTCCTCCTCCTCCTCCGCCTCCTCCTCCTCCTCCTGTTGGGTGGATGCAGGCAGAGCTGTGGCAGAGTGGAGGAGAATGAGCAGGGGAAACAGGTGTTGGTTGCTAAATGTGCTTTCACTAAGCAGAGGAATGACAGCAATGTACTGGCCTCTGTGGTTACTGGCACCAAACCCAGAGTAGAGCTGACTGAAACAACTGACTGCTGCTGCTGCTGCTGCTGCTGCTGCTGCTGCTCGGGCCTTTATGAATGGAATGGCTTTTCAACTGATGGAAGAGGGAAGTTAGTTCAGTAAGTGGACCGAGGGTTGAACTGTAACATCTATCGACACTACCGTTTCTAAAGAAGCCAACTCGAATAGGTTGGACCAAGATTCAGGATAACTTCAGTTGATCTCTGCTGATCCGCTCCCTCCACAGACGACTGTCTCTATGCGGCGCACACCAGAGCTGACAAAGCATTGTTCCAATCAGCTTCTCACGTTCAATAGACAGTGCTCCAATTGGGGCGGTGTGGACATGCAACACATCGACATATATGGGAAAAAGCACGAATGAGAAGGTAAACCATGCTCCGTAGTCATCACTGGGAATGCATTGCAGATGCAGTTTGATTTCCATCACGGCACAATATGTCATTAGCCTTGGAGTGTACGATACGGTGACACCTACTGCTCGAGCACCACCTGAATAGCCCCTGCCCTCCCTTTCCAAGAGTGACCCATACCATGTGCTCTTCAGACTTCAAAAACATGGCGGTACAGCACAGCTGCCTCTATCAAGGGGATGATGGTATAAAATGGCTCATTGTAGAGTGAGGTAATTCTGTGGAATCCATGTATTCAGGGGACTGTACGCTCCTCAACATCGGGTTAAGTACTCAACATCCAATCGTACAAATATAAATGAATTCGATATCACCTCAATCTTACAAACTGGACCTGTGAGAGATCTTCGAAATAGCGGAAACAGGCAAAAAAAAAAGAAAATCACACACAATAAACCTGGTAGGATGAACACAAAGTGAACAATCAACTAACCGAGGAAACCGAACTCCCTCAACGCAACTCCGAGCACACGAATCAGACGAGGTAAGAATACATTACGGTCCTGGACTCACCTCACACCACAGTGCCAACAGACAGGCACATGTACACGTGTACTTATCGTTTTCACATCCAGCCGTGAGTCTCTGAGCTCTGCCCCCAGAGATCACTGTGCGTCCCGGCTGCTGTGCGTGCGTGTGTGTGGGCAGCCAGAGGAATGTGACTCGGTGGATGTTCATGCTGTACGTTGTAAACAGGCGTAAATGTTGATCTTTTCCTCTGGTGTAGCTGTGTATTTAAATTTTTTGATTTAACAGCCAGCCCTCGGCCGTCGGAGCTGCAGCAGACTTCGCGCTTGCCAAACTCCGGATCATGGACTGTGCGCAAATATTTCCTCCCTCGCACCGAATGAGACGGCTCTTATAAACACCAGCGCTGAAACCGAAACTACGAAAATGCTTATTTTTTTTGTAATCAAACATCCTGAAGTTATAAAAGTGAAGCCCTGAAATCGGTCTGTGTTTCTGTTTATGTAAGAAAATAACACAATGAGTTGTGATGTAAAAGGCCCTGAACCATGTTGAACATCCAAACCACTGTTGTGTAACGACTTTTTAAAGCTGGGTTTCATTTGGTTTGGTAACGATTGGAAGCTGTCGGACTGAAACCGGCCTTTTAGAATCATTTTCAAAATATTATTCAGGATGAAATCATGATAAATTCAATTTATCAAATGAAGACTATCATAGCCGGTTAATGCAATGGGGTGTTGAAGTAATCCTGCTTGTAAACAGTTCCCATGAGCTCCAGTTCACCTACTGTTAAGGAGTGTGAATAGACGGCCCTCCGATGCATTAAAAATCCCTTTCAAAATAAAAGCACAGGATTTTTTCCACAAAGTTCCGAGACCCACTGAAAATGGGTCCGCGACCCACTTTTGGGTCACAACCCACCAGTTGAGAATCACCGCTAAGTAAAATACAACCTATATTTGTCCATTAACATCTGCTTAACTTTTTCTCCTCTTTCCTCTGCACTTACCCCCCCCCCCCCCCCCCGCCTTTGCCCTTTGTGCTGTAGCCCCCTCTTTACTTCGTGTTGTCATTACAGCTCCATCCAACCCAATTAAATTAAATGAAAACATAATGATCTCATCTAATCTTAGATTAGAACGTTTATAGAGATTTAATGTTGGAACCTCAATTACACAGTGTGTTCATTGGAGCCGCGGCATTAGGTTTACACAAGTTAATCAAAACAGGAGGGAGGAGAAAAAAACGGTTACTCATTTGAATTTGATCCTGTACGAGTTTTCTGAAACATCCGCTGATTCGGCTTCAACAAGGAGTCAAGTATCATTTCAAACAGGCAGGAATCAGCCGTAATCAGCAGGACAAGTGTTGTGTGAAGCTCCCAGCATGCTTCATTAGGCCGCCCTGTTGACACAAACAGAGCAGTGAAAGCTGAGCCGTTCCCTAATACCCCTAACACCCCTAATACTCACACAAGGAGGGCAAATGAGCTCTAATTACCTCTGTGATTTGTAGGTGTGGAGCTGGAAGAGTGAAAAAAAAAGATGTTTGGGGTAAAAACAATGTAGGACGAGGGGAGTTGACCGATGTGTCGGAGCAGAAAGAACATATTTATAAGTCATATTTATTTTCATAAGTCATTTTTGTCAATTCTAAAAAATCTAACAAAACAACTACATACTGATGCATGAATTTATAATCACGTAAATGTGTCGTTTTTTCCATTGCCCTAAAATGAGCCCATTAATGTATATTTACATGAGGACCGGGTCCTCTCTACGGGGGACGCCATGTTTTTACTGTAGTAAAAGTGGACGCACTAAACATCTTTTGAGTTTTAATGACAACTGAAGTCGACCACAGGTTCTCCTGCCTGTTCAGAAGGGGTGAGGGTGAAGTGATGGATACAACATGCAACTTCACCTCTAGAGGTCACCAAATCTTGCACACTGCACCTTTAAACATAGATATTTCTTGTATTGTTTCTGCTCACCTCTCCTTTCCTCTCCTCTCCCTCTCTCCTCCATTCATGCAGCTGGTGTTATGTTGCTGATTGTGAGACTAATCATCTGCTCAATTACTCTGGAATGTGTAGCCGGGCCGTGTTTTGACTGATTCCCTCTCTCACTCTCCTTCTTTTCATCTTTGCAGGGTGGAATCTGACTCTCTCTCAGTCTGCCACTCTGCCCATTTTCTCTGCCACGTCCGTGACAGTTGAAATATATAACCCGACAGGGGGGTTTCAGTTTGAGTGCATGGTTGGATCTGGCTTCAAGTTCAAACAGGGTGCATGAGAGAAGCAAAAAAAACTCCTAATAATAAAAAAATAAAAAAACTTTTCAGTCATTTATGAAAAATGGAAATGTTTTGTCGTGAAAAGTAGATTTTAAAAAGTGCTTATGTTACAAAAGATGCAATCATGGCAAAGAGGAGATGAGGAGCCCAAGTCCCAGATTGGCTTCAGGCTTATCCAGTTCTCATTTGGTGTGTTTGTGAGTTAGAATGGGTCTGTGTGTGTGTGTGTGTGTGTGTGTGTGTGTGTGTGTGTGTGTGTGTGTGTGTCTGTGTGTGATGAAAACAAGATTTAGTTTGAATTTTCCAATAATTTCCAGTCACCCAGTTGTACAAATGATTGTTGTCATTATGAGACCTTTCTGCTTGCATAGGGAGCGGGTCCTCTATACGCAAGCTGCCATGTTGGAGATCCAGGTGCTATAGAAGCCCATAATGGACAAAGTAAAGACTATAAGAAATCCTCCTCCAGGACTGGGACTGCGACTCAATGAAAACAGATCCATGACCCACGTTTGGGTCGCGACCCACCTGTTGAGAGGCACTGCCTTAGATGAATTGAAATATACATTTCTTGCCTTTAAATCACTGTCATGGTGGATAAAGTGACATACTGTATCCTGTGATTCCTCAGCTAAAAAAAAAACACTGATTCTTTTAAATGTTTAATCAATAACTAAATGCTTCACACGCAACATTTCCAAAAAACTCTGGCTCGGCCATTTATAATGAATCAATATTAATTCACTTCCATTCAGCTCTCACTTTGGTGCTTGTGTATGTTCCCTGCTCTTCCTGCAGTGGAAGTGCCTGTGGTGATTCTGCAGGGCAGCCAGCAGGACGCCTGTTAGCATATCAGTGCACTACATGCTGATGCGGAGGCTACATGCTAATGACAATTAGGGGCCCGGAGGTGGAGGAAGGAATATTGCTGAAAAAAATGTTTGTCCATTATCCTCCTCTTGTTGTTTTCCATAAGTCTCATGCACCACACACGACTGATACTGTTATAATTTTGATATTGTGAATATTAATCCAGCAATTAAAAAACGACCCTTTATGTTATGTCATGTGTTGTCATGTCAAATTGCAGACATCTGACGTGTTTGAAACCTGTTTAACCTGCTATATAAAAGATGCACTTTGGTGATACACTCAGTGTTACCATGGTAACCTGTGTCGAAACATCATCTTCACCTTGAATCAGATTAATCTCTCTCACCTTAGTGTTGTTTACCTCTTATCTGAATTATGAAATTCATAACAAAATAATCTGTTCCAGATTATAAAAAGGAACACAGTAATAACTATTTGCATGATCGCGACCTTATAAGGATCGTGTGTCATTGTACTATGCGAGAAACACATTCGTGTTGGTATGAGAGGAAAAGAGGAAATGAGCACATCATCACATCAATGCTGAACGAGTGCAGACACTTAAAGGTACAGTGTGTAAATCTACTGGTGAAGTTGTGGACTCTTTACTGTTACTGCTATATATATATATATATATATATATATATATATATATATATATATACACACACAAAGGTACAAAGGTCAATACACTACTGTTATTACGCAGCTAAATACAATATAAGCATCAATATATAAAGATGATTGTTCTGCTCACATGCTCTGCTTCATTACAGTCTTCAGTATCAACAAGTGCCTTAGTCCTTGAAACCTTCAAACTCCCACAAGGTAGCTAATGAGAAATGTAGATAACGTCATGGGAAGTTACGAGAATCTGCTCCAGACTCTCAAGGACAAAAGAAAGGGCTACACACACAAGCTTACACGCACTACACCACACGCACATATTATATTCTTATAAGATGTTTTTGTATTTTTTTTGTACCCAGGAGAGACCCAGCCACACGCCAATCAGAGAGAGCCGAGTCCAAACCAGAAACTCTCTCCACCTCATAGCCAATCAGAAACCTTCACACACTCTACGATCATTGTTTTGCTTTAGTTGGGGGCTTCCAGCATTGAACTCGAGGGAGAGCGCTCGGAGTCGGGGAAAGTGCTGCGAAGATCTCCATCGAGGTACTATTTCTTCCTCAGCAATAAATCGGCATAATAACCAAGGACAAGTTTCCTCTCGTCCTTTCAGAATAAAAGAACACGCCTTGACATTAGTATGTCCATTCTTTAAAGCTATTGTGAAAACATGGCAGCCCCCATAGGGAGGAGCCACTCCTGGTGTGAATATACGTTAAAGGGCTCATTTTAGGGTCATGTAGAAAGCAAGTCACACATTGAGATGATTATACATTCGGAAAATGTGTATAGAATTGTTTTGTAATTCTATTTCTACAGATAGAAGTGACATAAATTGACCACAGACAGACATGACACACTGCACCTTTAATCTGAGACGAAATGCTGCTGAAACATGTTTCTATTGTTTCTTATCAGGTCTAAGTGAAAAAGGTGTTTGATAATTTCATCTCTGAAATTGACCCAAATGTTACAAAACTGGACGATAGTACTGTTAGTGCAAAAAGCAACAAACTAGGGAATATATATATATATATATATAGTCCATTTGAAATAATAACAATAAACTAATCTCATCAGCTCGGAGTCTTCCATTAGCCTTTCAAACCCGTGCTCTCGTGGTTTTCAGAGATTTCGGACGGAGACGAAGCAGCTGAGCTCCACATTAGAAATATAGTGTTTGGAGGAGATGGAGAATGAGATACTGTTTGTAGCAGAAGAGACTGGAATGTTAGAGGACTACTCCTGCTGATCACACCACCTGGTCAGACCACTCACCACACACACACACACACGACCACCCATGCATACACGAGCACGGACAGCTGTTCATTATGATTGGACGGGTACGAACAAGGCCGTCCCCTTGCCCACTGCATTCACCTCAAAACCTCAATGTCACATTACAGTGTGATCAGAAACCACCGGTCCAGTCTGAAAGGAATCCGATCGTCCTCAAAGCACCTGACCCCAATATTTGGTCCGAACCTGAATCAAACAGTCGCAGATCCCGTAACTGTTGGCCGCTGAGGAATGTGTGTATTTGGGTGCGAGGGTACTGTGCCACTATCCGACAAACTTCCTGTCCAGACAGGAAATGCATTCCTCGGTGTGTGCTCATCAGTCTGGGATTGTGTGCGTCCTCGCGTGTGTGTTTGTGCGGAGACGGGCAGCAGACCTGTCATGGTACCTTTCAGAAGTTATCTGTGGAATGCGCTTCACTTCCCCTGCTACAGTAGCTCGGGTCCCGTTTGGCTCACGATGTACAACATGGTGTTTGGCAGCGGAGCCCGGGCTCTGATGTTACCGAGTCATGAAACGACAAAAGGAGGAGCGAGCAGTTTGATGCGTCAGCCTCGTGATGAAGTTAAAAAGGTGCAAAAGGCAATTCTACTTTCTTTAAGATAAGCTTTTTTCATTCCAGCGAGTGAAGACCACTTGTTACAAAAGCCGAGTCATCCTCTGGTCAGCGATTATGTGAAGGCTATTATGATGTGCTCTCTGCGGAGGCTGGGGTTCCCTGTGCCTTTAGGTAACATTGACACAGTATAGCAACATGTGTTAAAGGTGCAGTGTGTAGGGTTCTGGAGATGTAATTAATAGCCCTCATCTCATTATTTTTCATACCAGCATGTAGGAGAACTTCAGTGTATTCGGTTTCCATCAAAGTTCCAAAGATGTTTAGTTTGTCCATTGTGGCAAACTGTAAAAAACATGGTGGAGCAAGATGGCGGCCTCCTGAGAGAGGACACCCCCAATGTAAAACACTGTAAAGGGCACCTTCCAAGGTAACGACAACAATAGTTCTAATTTGATGATGATATACAAAGAAAATCAGTCCAAGTGCCATAAGTAATGGAGATCATTTCCTTGTGAATTTTGCAAACCGCACCTTTAACGACAGGGTTCCAATTGTTGGTTTGAAAGCTAATAGAATCTCACTTGATGCTTTTATCCAAAGAAACGTTTCCGAGGGTGGATGAAGAGACTGGGAATTGAACCCATAACCTCATGCTTTTAAAAGTGCATGCTCTACCACTGAGCTACACCCAACTCAGTTGGATGCACAGCTGCATTAAAGCCAAAGACATTTGTACACACCCCTTGATATCAATTCACAAAATATTGGGTATTGAGCAATTGACATTTTTGAAAAATACCTCAAATGCATGTTGAAGGGTGAATGATGACCTATACCACTTCATTTCACCAGGTTTTCATCCATTCATTTGTTGTTGTGTAATGCATCCTCACAGTCAGTCAGAAGAACCAAAACAAATCCAATGGTCAGAAGAACCAAAACAAATCCAATGGTGAAAACATGATCTTCTTCTAACAGAGGTATAAAAAAGTCCCAAATGCTGATTCAAATGCTTTACAACTTTATTTCTCTACCAAATATTTACACTGCACATTTTAGCCCAAAAGGCAAAAATAGTAAAAGTAGCATTCAGGCAACAAAACATTAGCACGTCATCCAGCAAACAGGAGTAAAGCAGAATGGCCAAACTGTACATATAATAAAATTTACAGTCACTGAAAAACATGAACTATACAAAACCACATGTGGATCAAAGTGCAGCTCTTGAAACAGAACCACTTGGTCTCACATTGCATGAAAAGGAGGAGGCCTTCTGTCCTTGACCTCTGACCCGCAGCCGAAGCTTCAGATCGCCGTCAGTCCGAAGCCCGAGTTCGTCTCCGTGATAAGTCGCGTGGACAGTGCAGGACTCAAAGCTACAGTTAGCATTCGCTATCTAGTACATTTACAATTACAGTGCTGGTGTTGCAGCAGGAGGTGGATAAAGCCACTTGACAGTTCTTCTTTGGTGTCGGCTGGTTGTTTTCAGAACAGCAGTTAGAACCAAACTGGCGTCTTTGCTTTGGTCTGATCCAGAGCTGCAGAGAAAGCGAGAGAGAGAGAGACACACAGTCGGTGTGATGCAGAGCTGAGCACATGTGGAGTCTGATCATGGCTTCGAGTCCGTGTGGTATCTACCTGAGTCGTAAGCCTCCAGAGATCCATGCAGGCCAGAGGGCGTCCATGCCACAGAGGTGGCCGGGACAGGACTGACGCTGATGGGGTCCATCTCCGTCTTCACCCCCCCGTCGCTGAGCGGGGAGCTCCCTGCGTTGGACTGGCTCTGGTTCCTGACGCCTGGAAGCAGCAGAGGACTGAACCTGGGATCCAGCGCCGGGCTGTGGGCCGGGTATGAGTGCAGCATGGGGTGGTGGTGGTGGTGGTGGTGGCGGGGGTGGATGTGGGTGTGGGGGTGGTAGACGTCGTGGACGCCAGGGTAGCCGCCGGCGCCCGGGGCGTTCAGGCTGTAGGTCCAGCTCTCGGGGAGGGAGGCCGGAGGTGGGAGGCTGGCCTGGGAGAGCACGTGTCCGGCCCACAGAGCTCCGTCCGGGGGATTGAAGGACGCGGAGCTCGGGGGGAAGTCCGGGTGGACCGACACCGACACCGACGAGAGGCAGGGGCTGGTCTGGGATGGGTAGGTGGCGCTGTTCCACACCGAGCCGCTTTGGCCCTCGGAGAGAGAACCACCATCTGAAAAAAACCCAACAAAAAAAAACGCATCACATTAGCACAACAATGCCACAAGGGTTTGGACGACTTCATCATTTCGCCATATTATCTCAGTGTTGTTGCTCCTCTCACCTTTCCACACACCAGGAGTGGCTGAAGCAGACTGCTGAGTCACCCTGAGCGCCTTGCTCTCACTGTTGAAGGCACCGGACTGGCTGAGGGCCCGGGAGAAATGTTCGTCGATCACGTCCCCGACATCGCCCTGGAAGTAGGTGAACAGGACGCAGCGGGAGCTCAGGTACTCGGCCTCCGCTGGTTGGGGACCGTCCTTGGGATCCGACGCGGTGGATCGGCGGCCTCCGTGTCGGAGGCCCTGATCCCTGGGCAGCATTCCTCTTCCTGCTGCCTGCTGATCCTGCTGCTGCTGCTGCTGCTGCTGCTCCATGCACTCCTGCATCTTGCTGTAGGCACTTAGCTTCCTCTGGGGGCAGAGAGTGGAGAGTCAATAACAAGGAATACTCACAGACTGACTGTCAGGATTTAAGATGAGATCATTCTTTAAGGGAAAATTAATAGAAGCATAGACATCATTTGACCAACGGAACCAAACGTTGTGCTCCACTATCAGACTTTAAATACACTATCAGCACAAGAAATTGTTTTTAATGAGGCCACTGTCAACACGTTTCCTTTTCCCATAATGCGCTCCATCTATTTCTACTATTACCATCATTATTGATCATTCTAACCCACAACAACAATTACAATAATACAAAAATAATAATACCCCAGGATGAAACATGGGGTGTAACTACTGTCATCACCAGTTATGTAATGGGTTCATAGATATGCCTCACGAACTGGAATCAGGTCGAGGGCTGCGAGATACAGACTCAACCATTTAGACGAGACAACATTTTCATAGTGGTTCATCCAGCTTGATTGATCTGTGGTTCTTTGATCAACTTTTAAAGTGTTTACAACTTTGATTCCTGACATATGAACCATGAATACCTGTAGATACTGTCAGTCCAAATGTCTAGAATAAGTTGAGTGATGTTCCTCTCACCTGTTGCTGCTGCTGCTGCTGATGGTGATGATGGTTGTAGTAAGTCGCCTTGTACGCAGCTGCAGGGAGGTAGTGGGCTCCATAGCTCTGATGGTACATCACATCCAGGCAGCTCATAGCGACGGAGCGGAGCGCGCGTGTGTCAGTCACAAAGTGGCGGAGGAGAAGAAGAAGAAGTAGAAGAAGAAGTAGAGGAAGAAGAGAAACGCGGTTGTCCCCGGGTCCTCAGACGGGCTGTGTCCTCCGAGCCGCCGTCGCCTCCATATAAGCGCAAACGCGCACAATGGCCATGTCGTCCCGTTTGCATGCGCACAATGAGCCTCCCGCTGCGCGCACCGCCGGCACCAGCGCGACCTGGGGCCACAGAATGGATCAAACCGGGATGAGAGGCGCACACACTGGATCCGAATAGACACCAGCCGCCCCCCCCTCCACCCCTCCTCCTCCCCCGTCCTCCTCCTCCTCCCTCCCCTCCTCCTCTGACAAGTTTTAGAGCACTTCTGATTGGCCGAAACGTTCCTTTCCCCTCTGTTATGAAGCAGGGTTATATTTAGAGAGCGGGGCTGGGCCCGGGCGGGGACGCACGCCCACCGGGGAAGGGCCCGGCCCCGCAGTGAGCTTTAATAATGCCCCAATGCAGCCGAGCACCCAAAAGGTTCCGTTCCCATTCACAACTTTTTAGAATGATCAGCATTGTAAAGAGCATTGGTTCTCAACTTAAAAGGTGCGGTGTGCAAGATTGGGTGACATCTAGGGGTGAGGGTGCATGTTGTGACCCGTCACCTCACCCTCACCCCTCAGGAGGACCTGTGGCAGCCCTCAGCTGTCAAAGGTCAAACACCTTTAGCACGTTCACTCTGGGCTATTATAAAAACATGGCTGCCCCCGTAGGCTGGACCCGCTACTGGTGTGAATACACATTAAAGGGCTCATTTTGGGGTTATGTAAAAAGCAAGTCATACATTGGGGTGATTATATATTTGTAAAAATGTCTCTATATCATTGTTTTGTAATTGTAATTATATAGATAAGATGTGTCAAATCGTACACACTGGACCTTAAAATATCCTATGTAGTGTAAACACACTCCTTAGTTAAGTTGGCTTGGATTTCATATTCAAAAACTTGATGACAGTGTATAGCAGCGGTGTCAAACATGTGGCCCACGGACCAGAACCGGCCCAACAGAGGGTCCAATCCAGCCCGGAGATGATTTTGCGCGCGCACGCACACACACACACACACACACACACACACACACACACACACATATATATATATATTATAGTATAAAATCTGTATCTATAGAACCTTTTCTCACAGACATGATGACCCCTGACATTTTACACTCACACAACATTCATAAAGCTCAGCGTGGGGTTCAGCTCAAACACTTCAATGCAGAGCAACGCAGACTTGGGAAGACTGGGATTGAACCAATGACATTCTGGTTAGAAGGTGACCACCTGAGCAAAAGCCACCCATTCTTCTCCTTTGACAGGCCTATTATCATGAGTCTTCCCTTAACTTCAGTCAAGTTGACAGATTAACATTCATTTTTTAAGTCAGACTTTTCCAACTTGCTATTTCAAGATATGGCAACAATGTTGTGTTGATAGAGAATAATATGACAAATACTGAAAATCACATTTTACAGTGAATGGTACATTTCATATAAAGAGCAGTTCTTGCACATAGAGACCTCTGACCTCTGACCTCGGTCCTCAGAGCCATAATGAGCAGGTGCAGCAGGTTGGCTGTCTGGATTTGTATTATTCAGAAGACTGACTTCACATCAGTTCACTTTATGGTCACTATAATTATTCTGAATTAAATTCCTCACAATAGAAATGGTCATAATGTCAAATAAACCACACGACCTTTCAATCATATCTCCAGACCTTCTAGCCCATCACATTAATCCATATCACATGTTCCCATTTACTTGAATTAGTAAATTCACCTGTTATTAGTCGTGTTTGATCTGACAGTCAGTTGTTGTCCTTGTTGGTACAAAACTCCCTGATTAATTGATTGAGAGCAATTTGCTGCCACCTGTTGGTGAGGTCGGTAACATGACACCAGAAGTAATGGATGACTGAGTCTAATCTACACTCATGAGAGGATCACCTGATATAAACTGATGTTAGATGGCTGATGATACATTCAAATGAGCACAATGTGATAAAGTCAGATTTTTTTCGATTAGTAATAAGGATTAAACTTATACTTTGAGTATATGTGGGTTCAGAGAAAAGACTCGACATAAAGATGGACGAAGCGTCCGTGACGTTTCAGACACAATTCAAGACGGATAGACCAAACAAACTGTATTTAACAGGACTTACCGATGTGGTGACGAGCCATTTTAAAGTAGAATCCACGACACAAGGCAAAAAAAGTAACTTTAACTGTAGCAATTTTGTTTAAAACACGAGGAAAACACAGAGTGACATGAGCTGACTGACAAAGTTACAGAGACACAGGTGGAACTCATTAAGTGGGGCAGGTAATCAGGACAGGCGCGTGACAGAGACAGGAAGTCAAGTTTGGGTAACACAAGGAAGATGTTTCAAAATAAAACAGGAAGTGTGGAACTTAGAGTACAACGAAGAAAAAATATACAAAAAATATTTGAAAAGTTATGTGTGAAAATTATGTAATCATACTATTATCAGGGATTTTTTAAATAAAAAATTAAAGAGTTCAGGGTTATGGTTATTCACAACTGAATATTCAAATGTTTAATTATCTTCAAAGTTATTTTTGATATAAGAAAATGTAATAAAACCTGGAGGTTTAATACATTTTTTTGAATCAATTATAATATTTTGCTAAATGACTTAGGACAGTGATTTTACCACTTTGACAGAGACTTTGGGGGATTTAGACTTGAATTTAGACTAATGTTAGAGCTGGTGTAAAAATACTGACTCACCAAATTAGTCCAATGACCGAATCCACATCTTCGGTGCTTAATAAAACAATCTAATGATATGACTGAGATTGGTTACTATACATTTTTAATGAAAATACCGCAAACTACACCAATATATATATATATTAAAATGCATGCTTTATAGTGAATAAATCAGTGTTACATTCACTGATGACTTCTGCTAAAAACAAAAACAAAAAATGGCATACATCATATCTATTCAAAGGATGCAGACAGTGTTCAGGGTGAGAACCTCCAGTGCAGACAAAGGCTCTGATTATAAACCCATGCAGAGCAGAGCAGAGCAGGGAGTTTGTCCACATCTCCATCTAGTGTTCTCACAGAGGACTGTGTCTGCAGTGGAAGTGGGGCAGTGGAACACTCACAGTGATGCCTGCAGACAGAGCAGGAAGTACCAAGGAAACACACACACACACACACACACACACACACACACACACACAAACCCACACACACGTGCACACACTCTCCATGCACACTTGACAGAGTACTACCACAGACAGAGACCCAGGACCTC
>JAFBJT010109212.1:15806-27777 GCA_016785325.1 Chascanopsetta lugubris
CCAGACTCTCCGAGGCCACGCCGCTCATCTAATCACTTGATCGGTGCTGAGTTTGATGATGAGTGGGCTGAGAGGAGCCTTACAGAATTTGGGTATTTAACTGTGACCCACTGGAACGTTAAGGTGGAGTCCACTGTGGAAAAGTGAGCAAGAGCAGGTGATACTTTGAATAAATGCAAGTGACGCAACAGCCAATAATATGTACAGGGTGAGCACATGCACATGTTGGCTCAGGAGACATGTTCAGCTGCCAATTATGTGGTGTGGTCCAAATCGAATGATTGGTCATGTGTAATAAAGGATTGTGACGCCTACAACCTATAGCTATCACAATTAAAGGTGCAGTGTGTAAGATTTGGTGACATCTACAGGTGAGGTTGCATTTTGTATCCATCACCTCACCCTTCCCATCCGAGCGTGCAGGAGAACCTGTGGTAGCCCCGGGTTGCCATTCAAGCTCAAAAGATGATTAGTGTATCCGATCTGGGCTATTGTAAAAACATGGCTGCCCCCGTAGGGAGGAACCCCTCCTGTTGTAAATATACATCAAAGAGCTCAATTAAGGATCATTTAAAAAGCAAGTCATACATTGAGGTGATTATAGATTTGTAAGATTGTCTGTATGCAATTGTTTTGTAACTCCATTTCTACAGATTTCTCTTACACACTGAACTCATGAGATGAAAAACGATTTCAGAAACCACTCACAGACTCCACCTTTACCTCTCAAAGCAGAACGGTGAAAGAGGCAAGCAACACTTGCATACAATTCCCTGCCAGTGTTCAAACTCACAGTAAAGCATGGTAAACATGTTTGCATGCTGAACCAGTGAACCACGGCAGCGGCTGTCCGCACTCTGTGCTGACATGGCCGTTTTGTGCACGTCTGAGGGAGCGGCCCGAGATGCTGAGCCCTATGTTTCCTGACCCAACAGGAAGCAGCAGCAGCAGCAGCAGCAGCAGCAGCAGCAGCAGCAGCAGCAGCAGCAGCATGAGTGCGAGAAGCATAGTGATGAGATATAGTAAGACTCAGCGGTGCTATAGTCGCAGTCGAAACTATGAACTCCGATTTGAGATAATGTCCTTTCTAATCTCCTGCTTTTGTGCACTTGGATATTTTGAGGAAAACGCTTCCAGATCCCAGAGAGATGAATTATGATATTGGAAGAGAAATATATATATATATATATATGGGATTTGCCTGCAGAGTGTGAATAACAAGTATGAAATGATTTTCTTGCTCATCTATATTTTGGCCTGTGCGATGAATAAATGAATCATACATTTTAATCTTCTTTTGTCACCTTAAGTTACATTCCCCCGCTCAAATGCGACAACATGCAGGTGAGGCTTCTACACAGATTTCTGTCCCTTGTCTCGCACATTTTCCTCCACATCAAACAGGCCGTGTTTAAAGAGGTTCCCCTCTGAGCCTCACGGCACGATGCCGCACATCTTCTCAGGTACCCGCTGACAGTAACAGTAATGAATGACAGGACACTTTCTTTTTAACAGCACCAAATGTTATCCAGCTCAGCAATTACAGACTTTAACGAGCCCTTTAATGACAGATTTAGCACTTGTCTTATAATTTTATAGCGGCAATATACATAGATGGAGAAATTTCCCCGCCGCTCTGAAACGAGCCTCCCTCTAAAGCCGCGGAAAGGCGCCGACGCTCGATCTATTTAAAAGCGCATATGGTCATTAGCGGTGTCAGTGCTTTGCGCTGCTGGCCAGGGCTGATTGGCCGGGGGAGGGAGCCGCAGGGTTATGTCAAGGTGACTGTGTCACTGTGTCATTCCTGCGCGCCCTCATGCAGAACATTGCTTATTTATACATCTGATTTCTTTATTGAATTGGTTTTAGTTCTCCCGCAACAGCGGATCAGGCCGAATTCCCCAAAGAAGCCAGACAATCAATAGCGAGGAAGCTGACGCAGCTCAGTGGGACGGGGTGTGAGGGAGTGTCGCTGACAGGGCTCGCATCACTCCTGCGTGACACGTCTTCAGTACATCTGACATGTGCTGTCAAACACGCCGCCCCACCACATCAGCAACCACAGACCTCTGCGGTTTAAAGATTTACACGACTTGACTCATTTCGTTGGTTTCTTCAGTAGCGCTCTTATTTGTTCGCCGGCTCAGCGATTAAAAATCAGGGACGCTTCCCCCGTTTGACCGAGAATTGCATTTGTAGCTGTCGACGAGCAGGTGTGTTTGTGTCTCGGGTTTTCAGGAGTCCTGACATTTCCAGATGTTTCTGCTCCGCCGCCATATGTTCAATGAAAACTGGGCCGCTTAGTATTGATTTACCGTCAGTCATGTGCTTCCGCGGGTGCCCAGCGCTCAGAAATACTCTACATGTCTCATAAGAGAGTGGATAGGTGATGGGAGGAGATGGAACGTGCCGTCCATATTTGTGTCAGAATAACATCTAAAGTCATGTTCCTCTGAGTGATGTTGCCTCTTAGAGAGCTCCTCTTCCTTTAAGACGGTCCTTTCTTTGAAGCTGATCCATGTCTACATTCACATGTAACATAAGAAATGTGGTATTTAAAAAAAATGTATTCAATTGATCTATTTATTGCATCAGTGCACAGTACATCCACTCTGGGCTACTGTAAAAACATGGCGACCCCCATACAGAGGACCTGCTCCTCATGAAAATATACACTAATGGGCCTATTTTAGGGTAATGGGTGGGTGGGGGGGGTTACATGATTATAGATTCATGAAATTGTCAGTATGAAATTGTTTTGTAATCTTTTTTGAAGTGACGAAAATGAGCATCTTTCATTCCAAATGTAGTGTATCATAATCACTTTCCTTTACTCATTGGAACTGTTGAAGGAGTCAAATGTGGACGTTCGGCTGCTGATAATCACATTAGGGAAGTGAAAGTGTTTGGAATGATATACTGTGCATATACTGTGCATACTGCACCTACATGTTCTTTACCTGCCATCGCTGATGGCTCTTCTCTGACTCTGGCTGCAGCTCTGGAGCTGTCACACACACTCATTTAGTGGTGACAATCCATCAGATGGAAAAGGCCTCATGGCTTTTAGTGTATTAACACACATTAACACTTCCCTCTAAGCTGAGCCAACCCCCACCACATCTCCGCCGCTGACCCATTTCTTCTCAACGCTGATGAAGGAAAGACGTTTATTGTTAACTGTTATTGACCTGCAGTTTCCCAGTGATTTATCCGCCTTTTTATGGGGTTGTTTTTGTTTTTTGTTTTTTTTCCCCCCACCGCGTAAAGATTTTATGTTCAGCGTACCGCAGGAAGTGCCCCAGTGCCACTACATATCCGATGTGTTCTGACTTGATTTATCTGTTTAAGGAGGGAATTGAGGAAAGTGGGAGAGCAGTGACATTCCTGATCATTCATCAACCTAAAGGCCAGTTTCCCCTTGAAACCGCAGCCATTCCAACTGAGCCGCAAGAGCAGAACCGTGGTCATCATGAAAAACTGAGAACTATTCATCTGAGAGTAATGTCCTGCACTCCTCAGGAATACAAACAGCCGTCATCCCTCGCTTCCCGGCAGGTGGGGCTTTAACCTGCACACCACGTCAGGAGCCTTTACTTAAACATATTGTACGTTTTACCCTGAGGTGGAGGGCACAGGGGGGCTACATCTCTTTATACCCAATTAAGCTTGCCACAGGAGGTAGCTAGACCCCGAATGAAACCTCCTCTCCCTCTGTGCCCCATTAGAGTACTCAGAAGCCTGCGGAAGTCCGAATCCCTGGCGGACAAAATCCCTGACCTCGAGCCAAGGAGAAGCACTTCAGCTCCTGGCTGAGAGGCCAGTCTTTGTTTGTTTTCAGAGAAGAGGGTGTATGTTTGAGACTGACCTGGAAAACAAGGAAAATACTGAAATATAGCCAGCACATCTGAAAAAAAGAAAGCTAAAACATAACTTTAAGTGCTCTCTCAACGGACTTGGCCTGCCCTGTATTTCCTTGTGTTCATTTGAGCACATGTGGAAATCAAGCCCAGAGTTACTTGATGAACGTATTTGCTTATTCCCCATCATTCTAGAAGTGTGCCGCTCTACTCTGGAAACGCTTTCCCTTATAGACTCACACAGATTATGACAAATGGGCCAGTTTGCTTATCCAGTGGTTTTGCATCACTCATAATTCAATGTCCCCCACTCTCCCATCCGTCTGGGATTGGTTGGCTCTGACAGCATGAGGCAGCGTCGGTGCTCCAGCGGCACCGGCCCATCTGTCCCTGCCTGCGGGCTGCTGTGTTGATCCTCAGCCGTCTCACAATCAATGTCCGTGCAGACGAAAGGGGAGAGTTGCCCCACAGCGAACGCTTCTATCTACGTCCAACTCTGATGCGTCTGCAGGTGTGAGTCTTCCTCTTTGTATCCCTCTGTCTGTTGTGTTTCGGATGGCTCACACCCTCCGACACTGAGCCTCTTCCCCCATCACATGCGCACCTTGTGGCAGACAAAAGAGAAGTGGGGCAGACGTGATTGTGGGTTGAAAATAGCAAACAATGTGACTTTCACCATGGATATGCGCAGCTTCAAACCTTTTCTTATTGTTTTCATAATCGTTATGTCGCGTTCATGTCAACAAGTATTAATCCAAATTAATGCGTAATTCTCAATTGACCTATTTGGTTACACAAAGGTTAAATAGATAAATAAAAAATAAAAAGAGGTGATTAAAGCCCAATTTCGGTGTCTGTGTTGAAGCCATACATAGACCCATACCCCACAGCCTTACATGCACTTTTCATCGATGAATACTATAAGGGCTGTCATTGATCTATTTGGTCATTTCTGGCTGACACTGCGATTTTCAAATAGTAAAAACAGACAAAATGCAACACAGTAGAGGTGAGATGTTCAAACTGAGCTGTGTAGAGTCACCTGCTTTTGATTCAGATTTAGCAGAGACACTGCAAAGACCAAGAAAGAAACAAGTAAATCGCCTCTGCCACCCCTGTTTCTTCTCGATGCCTGCCAGCGTTTGTAATTGCTGAGTGAAGCACAGCCACAGATGGCCAAGGAAAAGGCTGACAGTCATGCGAAGGCTATGGGCATAAGGCATGAATTGGACTTTACCCCTTTCCTCCTGCCAAAGGTTGGCTTTTTGTTCTTTGTTAGCAACGTGTCACTGCTGCATCAAGTCTGAAAATGTGAATCAGGAGAAGCTCCCTCACCTCGCTATTGCATCTGGGTATCAGCAATGAAAATAACACTGACCCAAGCTGCTACAAACATTTATGGTTATTTATGTTAGTTATGTTATTTATGTGTCTGAAATGGTGCAGCAATTTACATCAGCATATGACATTGAATAAATAATTACGCCAAGAGCTGAAGAGAGCCAGGGGCAATTAAAACCTGTGTGAGTTACAGTGTTGTGGCTAAAGAGTGAATGCTCGTTGAACACTGTTATTGGTTTTAAGTGAGTTTTTTAACTGCAGGAAAGTGGTATTATAGAACACAAAGACATCTTTGTGTTTTTAGCAATTGATTAGCATTAAGTTCTTCTAATTAGTGACACTACATGAGCAACTATATCCTCCAAACATTTTGCAAAGACTTGTGAGATGCCAAATATTGAAATGCTTCATTTTGCATTCTTGTCTGAATTTATTTTTGCCCCGTGTGCATTGAATTTATGCTCAGCCAGTGATGGATAGTGTGGGATTCCAGGCTTGGTTTTCAAAATAGGTCCAGGATCCTTTTAATTTCATTACATGCTGCTAATTTATTGGGACTCACACTCTCGGACACACCGACACGCTCGGAAACGGTGGTTAGAGGAAACCTCTTTAATTACATGGGACAGGATTGGGGCACAGGGGATGCCATTAAGACGCCACGCGTGTCCACCAACGCTTTGCCACGTGGCGGCAGGAACAGTTAAGCAAATCATTTGCTCACACTAAGCCAGTCTAGGTTGTGAAAATGAAGCTGAGCTAACCGCTACCTCTCAGGACCACCGCTCGCCTGTCAAGTCGGTGATAGGAAGGGAAACCATCGGGAGATAAATGTATGTACCTATGGATCCGAACTCTAAGTGGAGATTGCTCATATCGAACCTATAATCTTCAAGGGTTGTGGGCGGCAGCAGCTCATCGTCTCAAGGCCACAGACGTTCTCGTACGGGCCGGGAAAACGCAGGGTAATTGGAAATCTGGTGGCCGCGTGTGAAGCTGCACAGTTAACTACCCAAATAAATTGGATGGCAAGAGTGTGGTGTCAATGACTGCAAATGGGGCTGTAAGGAGCGAGAGTGAAAACAAGGCACAGACAGAGAGAGAGACAAAGAGCCAAGCGGGAGCGGGAGCAATAGAAAGACAGAGTCTGGGACAAATTAAGTGTGAGGCAGACGGATGGACACAAGGAGAGACTCCGGACACTTATGTGGGGTCGCAATTCAGATGGTGTTCGTACAAGAAAGTCCAATCAAAGACGGGGTTAGTGTTGTTCTCCACACACACACACACCCAGACACACCCCCCTGTGTGTGTGTGTGAGTGAGAGAAGCAGAGGCAAAACAAAGAGGGCATGCTTGGTGAGTGGGTGAGAGTGAATTTGAAGCTTTATCACCATCCTATATTACAACCAAATTACAAATCTCAGAGCAGTTATTCCTGCCTGGAGATGTTCCTCCAACCCCACGTTTGGGGCAAATCATCCTGTAATGATATTGCTTATTGCAAATGAGGGACGTGATGGAAGGTAATGAATGAGGCGGGCATACGATCCGATAAGGCGGCACCTAACTAAGTGGGTCTCCCCTCCTCAACCTTCAGCCGGCCGACCCCAGCTCCTGCCGCACACGCCATTATTCAGCCCCTAACAAGCTGATTCATTTAGACTATCGGAGAGCAGAATTCGATTCCCGCTTGAGCGAACGTCGAGCAAAACATTGAGATGTTTTCCACACCAAACACGCAGCATTTGCATAATTTCAGCTCAGGGTGGGGGCGACAATAATAAGTTATGATAAAACTGCCATTAGGGGCGGGAATGTGAGGGGGGTGGGAGAGGCAGTGTTGAAGATTAATATGGGAGCTCTCCGTGGTGCCCAAATGTCAGGGGACATGGAATAATGAGACCTGCTTTGTAGGGATAACATACCTGTATGAGTATGTATGAGTATATACATGCCTGTGTGTTTGTGTGTGTGTGTGTGTGTGTGTGTGTGTGTGTGTGCATATTCCAAAACAGCAACATCTGTGAGTGTGAAGTTCAAAATGTGTGCACTTTAATGTAGATCCAGCATGCTGCGCTTGAGTCCCTCGCACACCGCTTTTACGACATTATGCCTAAAAGCAACAGTTCCAGTTGATATGAAAAACGAATGAACTAAAAAATAAAATAAAACTATGTTGTGTTTTTATGGTAATCGTGTGCATAAAATGATCAAATGCTCAATTTCATCCTTTCATTCATAATTGATTGATACTGAGAATGAAAAAATAGCATGTTCTCTATTTGTGTGTTCAAAATTATGAAATTAAAGTTTTTCATCTTTTATATTGACTTTATTTCAATGTACTATTTTCTTCCATTCATTACTTCCTCTTTGATCATTTAATTTGAGCATTGTCTCATGCTTTCAGTTTAATCGCTATGGACCTATTGTATAGTTCTTGCAACAGAAATGAATGAACCCCCACTTCACTTTGTCTGCAGAAGCTCTGTTTGCTGTGTTATTATTAGAGTGGACATGTGCCACAAAGTGGTTTTCATGATTCAAACTGTTAGTAGATAGTCAAATGGATTGACAAGAGTACTTTGATGTGTATTTTATACATTGGCGGTGAAGTTTGAATATGTAGAAAGCCGTTTATAAACGCACCAGTCAAATTCAAACTATCATACTCAGCAATAACAGTTGGACTTGGATTGTGCAGAGCTCACACTGCGCTATTGTCAGAATGGTGCATTTGTTGAGGAAATGCTGAAACCGAACAAGCTTAATTAGCCCGAACCGGCAGCACTTACCTGCCCAAACGTTGGTCTCCAGAAAACAATAAGACATTGACTCGCGCTTCTGCAGCCAAACACACCATGACTAATCTATGAGTCTATTCATTATTTTTTAAGGTGAACTGCGCAAAGCATACCCTCAACATTATCCACTTATTTTTTACACATGACTCACACCTTCTGCCTTTTTTATTCAGCTGCACAGTTTGAGCTGCACTGACTCCTGGTGTTGGTGTTAATGGCCAGAAAAACTCTTTAATTAATCAAACAAATAGATTCTGAAATGTAGGTGCCGCCTTACAAGGACATGGTATCCACGGTAATGTGCAATTTGTCACAAGCAATGGCTTTAAACAGTACATTAGATGGACATCGCCTTAGATTTATTCATCTCCATTCAGAGGCAGAAGCAGCGGTGAAAGGGATGTTTGGCCATTATGGATGCTGCAGGGAGCATTTGTTGTACGGTCCCGGCCATATTTCCTCCACGATCGCCCTCACTTAGAGGAACGTCTCCAACACACTGTGGCCCGGGGATATGGGTTTTTGAATAAATATGCTCACTTTGCAGCCACTTTATCGGTTAATGCTCTAACACGCACGGGCTACGCAGTTCATTTTGCGAAAGGCCCAATTTCATCCACGTCCATGTAGACTTTATTTATATTGAAAGTGAAACTAATGTGCCTGGAGATGTACACGCAAGTTCCCATTTGATAACCACGCTGTTCCTCACCCCTTTGATAACGGTGGCTCTGATGCAGTGGGGCAGTTTTGGGCTCAGTAGCGCTGGGGGACTGGGATGGCAACACAACACAACCAACAACAGAGCTTTGAGATTCCTTGCACACGGAGAAGTGAATTGAAAACCTCTGCAGTAAAAGTTAAAGCTGCCATTGTCCTCTGTAATGCGACCTCTCTCACTTTCCATCTCATCTCGAAAGTGAGACATGTTGCATTAAAAAAGGACAACGGCAGCTTGAACGTTTACAGAGGTTTTCAATTCACTACTCTGTGTGCGAGGAATCTCAAAGCTCTGTTGGTTGATCTTGACGTGGTTTAACCTGAGTGCCGCCGAGGCGGCCGCATTGATGTGCCGCGTCTGAAGCAAATCAAACGTGGAGGCTCCGGCTGCGTCAGACCGATCTCTCCTGACACAGGGCTTTATTGAAAAACCTATAGTCCTTTATAGAGAGAGTGTCAATTTCAAGACAAAGTCAAGATGGCAGTTGCGCAGAATCCATATTTAATAGTGGCAAACAGAGCAAACACAATTCAGGAAAATCAATAGTGCTTTCACATTTGATCATACATCACCTCTCTCTGAACCACTGCTTACCTCCGTCCTTTTGTCTCCCTCAGAGAGGCTGCAGATCTCTAACAATGAATTGTAAACAAACGTGGAACAGTCCCACTTGACTAAATGATTTGTGGACAAAGACCTTTCTTTACCCGCACGCAGGCTCACAGTAAATGCCTGTGAAAATGTGCCGCGAAATCTCTCAGATAATGACATGGAGAAGTTCTCCTTCCTGCTCTTGGAATTCAATGTTACATACTCGTTGGACTCTCATTTTCAACACAGTAGAGTGCAAATTGAATGATGCTTGAAAAGTATTTAGACTGCTTTAGTTGATTGAGTTGTATGAAAGTAAAGGCTGACTTGAAACAATTTCCTGCCATTTTGGAGTCAAGCTTTAACCATGTAAATGAAACATATTTGTTACGGACAATTTGGATCTTGCTGTTTGTCAAGCAAAGACGCTAACCTCAAATGATGCATCGGAACTTGTATTTTCTACAAGTAACTGATGAAACTACTTTGCAACAGTTCATCAATCATGGTTATGGCAACAGAAGGACTTAGTGGCAACTGGTGGGGGTGTTGCTCATGAGAGCCACCTAAACACCTCTCGCCCCCTGACTCCTCCCAAGCAGTCGGGAGAACCTGCAAAGGAGAGAGAACGAACGGATGAAACTCTCTCTAATGTCAATATTTGATGTGTCCATGTATTGCTTCTGTGGAAGGTGAGAGTTACTCAGTTGCAGCTCGCAGCTTCACCACTAGATGTCGCTGAACGGTCAACCACTTTCATACCACAATATTATCAGTGTGGACAACCACAAGTGGGAATTTTTGGAAATGATGACAGATGCAGTCAACATTTAAACATTTGCTTCTTTGGCTGATCACACGACACAACCACCATTTGCTTCAACTTCCAGTTGAGAAAAGACTATTTTACCATACAGGCACATCAGTTAGGATATAGCTGTACTCGCTACGGTTTAGTTGAACTATCGGTTGCTAATTCAGCTGATGGATATTGGGCTCTGAAAGCCTTGGTGCAGTGCAAAGAGTGAAGGGCGACTTGGAGAGGATGTTGGGAGAGCGCAAACATGAATGATTTCCTTCACCTGTCTTTGTCTTCCTTTCATTCCCCCGTGCCCCCCAACCCCCATCTCGTGCTCGCCGTCAGAGCCCCACAGGTAGCGCGCAGTGTTTGGTGATGAAAGGCCTCGGTAATGGATCTTTTCTATACCCGAGCCCAACTAAACTGGTGTGACAGCTCCTCTCTCTCCCCGGACCAGCTTATATTGTCTTTTTCTGGAAGTGAATACATTTTAAATGAATGAATTCCATTACAGACTCCCTTTGTTTGTGTCTGCGTGTGTGTCCTCGCTCGCTCATGCGCCTCCTTTTTTCTTGATCAGACATGGATTACCTGGTGTTCATGTTTGGAGCGATCCCAGGTGTGCCGCCGGTTGCGTGCCCGTCATACGTACAACAGCGCTGACCCCAGAAGAGTGAGGTGTGCGGAGACAGCGAACCTGTGAATGAGATTGAAAAGGGAAAAGACTGTGTCAAAATGTCTCCGTGTCTCATACCGATCTTTGCAACGTGTATCTGCGTAATCGCTGATATGGCGACGTGTAGTGGCGGCGATTGTATCTATTTGCTTGGACCTCCTGTTCCGAATCAAGCAGTAAAAATCCATTTCAATGCCAGCGGGAGGATGATTGACATGGGAGCCTTCCTGCCAATGTATAAAAATGTGCCTCTGATCACTGTGCACTCGTGCAGTGGAGCATGCTGGAAAATACCAAGCACGCCGCAAGCTGCAGGTCCCCCATCGCTGGGCAACATGCCCCCCCCCCACACACACCACCCCCACTGCTCAATCTGGTCTGTAAGTGCCCACCCACCCCCCGTTTTCCCTCTATCCCCTCCTCTTCTCCTCCTTCGCCTTGGCATACACACTCCGGTATGCACTGAAATTCAATCAGATGCTTAATTACATCTTAACATGGGTTCCTACCAGCTGGCTTTATTCCCCTGTTCCTGATTAAAGGGATTAGAAAAATGAAATTTAACAGTGGATTTGCATACCGCTCTAAAAGGGGGGGGGGGGCTGGCATGTCTCGGCGGCTGTCTGGACAGCATTCCAGCTCCCTGAAGTCTATCAAACAGGGAAGGAAGTACACAATCTCTTCTCCAATTCTGCGCGGCAGGTAGATCTAATCATGAGAGATGGGAGCCCGGCCATGTCTGTCCTCTCCATCCCACTTTGAAGAGCAGGCACATGATATCCTGCAACACAGGTAGTCGGATGCATACCGTAGATCACATCACAACAGTGGCACGGTAGAGGAATGTGTGTTCCTCAGATGTGGAGAATAAACCAGTTGTGCAGCTGGTATTGTCCTGATGGATGGTGTCCAGAGGAACCGGGTGGCTGTCGGCACTATTTCCTAACGGGGGCCAAGTAGGCCCACTATCCAAGCTGCGCAAGGTAAATGGGCCCATTAATCATAGAGCCACCACCATCATCTCCATATGATTATTCTCCTCATGTATCGGCGAACTCGTGGCTGCCCAGGAATTATTGTGACATCCTGCGCCGTCCTCTGCTCGTTCATCCGTTGTCTTTTTTTCTTCTTTACTTCCCTCCGGATAAACTCGCAGGCTCACTTTTTTTTCTTTATC
>JAFBJT010109212.1:33639-45026 GCA_016785325.1 Chascanopsetta lugubris
CACTGTAGAACGCGCTCAGCTTGAGTCATACCCCCCCCCCCCCCCCCACACCCCCACCCCCACACCCACCCACACACACACATTTGCTCACTTCTATCCTCTCATTCCCCCCCCCCCCACACCCACACACACACACCCCCGCCCACCCCCCTCTCACTCCCCCCCACCATGTGACTGAAACTCCAGCCGGGGTGGTCGGTCATCTTAACATCTCCTTGTCTCCGCTGACCTCCGGGCCGGCCGAGCTAAAGGCGTCCGGTCCCGGGCTCTCTCTCTCTCTCTCTCTCTCTCTCTCCCTCCCTCTCCCCCCTTCTCTGTGGGGCCAATTTAGCTGCTTCAGCGCCAGACTCGCCTGGAGTGTGTGGAGGGGCAGCGGGAGACGGCAGAAGTGCGAGGGCGATCATTATCACCCCAGCTGCTAAAACAGAGCTGACCTGATATTTTACCTGCTGTATCAGACCTGACTGAAGCTGTGGCCCCCGAACACCCGCGGTGCTCGCGGCCCCCGAGCTTCAGCCGAGTTTGAACTGGAGGATGCGAGTGTTACGTCTGAAAGAGAGAACAGATGGCCGGCGCGTCAAAAAAAAAAAAGGAAAAAAAAGTGTTTGTTGGAGGACTGTTGCGATGGAACCACCCTCACTTTGCCTCGTCATGTTCCACTGACATCGCACAAACGACAGAGATTACAGAGACATCACTCTTTTATTAACACTGCTTATATAGACATAAAGTTTTACTGAACTGCATGAAGCTACAATAACAAAAGACTGAGTTGGATCCAAGACTGTTATTAGCTAAGTCACATTAAAAGGGACCTATTATAGCCTTTTAAGGGGCTTTCTATTTGTTCTTTATCCTCTGCTATGGTGATAAACAGTATTTATAGTCTCAGAAACGCTTTTGTTTTTTTAAAATGCAGCAGTCAGAGGCAGGATGTGCATTTTGTACCTTGATCCACCTCCTATACAGACATTATATCATTTTGCTGGTTCAAACAAGTTGGCTCTTTGGCAGCCAAACCGAACAGTCTGTTAAAGTTGCACGTTAAGTCTGTAATCGTCTTTTTCAGATGTCTTCCATTATTTAAGTTCGTGTTCATCACAGAGATAAAGTTTCATCACATGAATCATTCCTCAACTGTTACTTGATGCTTCCGGAAATGTGAAAGGCGACGGCATCTGAGACCGTCTCCTAATTAGTGGACTGGATATATTGACAGGACCTCAATCCTTTGGCTCCACATCTCAATCGATAGTCAGCAGACTCATGGCTGCAAATGACCTCAAACAAAGTGAAAGATGGCTGCATCTATGTATCTGCAATATTCTGGCTTTTTTTGTGAACAGCGAGAGGACGTGGAGGCTCTGCAGGCGGAGCTGATGGTGATGACGGCTTGAGTGGAATAAGTTCGAATGAAAAGTTCGAATAAAACTTGCCTGTCGATATCGTCATAAATATTATAGCTATCGAGTCTTATTAGAACAAGCACTCGTCTTCAATTGTGAAACAGCTGCTTGAACGTGTTGATCCACTCGGCTGTGTCTTTAAATCCTGACAAAAACAAATACCAAACATCAGTCACCGAGTCCAAAGGCAAATTGTTCAGTCGGCTAATGTCAGTCTTCTTGACGGACTCGCTCAAACACACACACACACACACACACACACACACACACACACACACACATACATACATACATTGGCTGGCTGCGTCCACAACTTTGTGTGCACAGTGTTTGTTTATGCGTAAATCCAACGTAGGTGCATCCATGCAGGATCACAGCATCTGTTCATAATACAGTCATGTCTGTGTGGTAGAGGGGAGATGTTCACCTTTGAATGTTGCATTGCTTGTGCTCGTACGAAAGAACCTGAGACTGACGGACACAGGGAGAGATGAGAGTTGAAGTTAATCACAACCATGTTGTGAGGCTCTCAAAGAGCAGCAGCAGCAGCAGCAGCAGCAGCATGACTGTGAAGGAGGGAGGGAGGGAACCACTGTCACCGGGATTTTGTATCCACAGGTCACAGCACTCTGTGACCTTCTGCTTTGGGATTGTCAACACAAAGCTCCATTGACCTGACATTCACACACAAACACACACACACACACACACACACACACACACACACACACACTCTGTGTGTGTTTCTCTCTCTCTCTCTCTCTCTCTCTCTTTCTCTCACTCACTCACTCACTCACTCACACAGTTCCCTGCAGAGAGAGAGAGAGAGCAAACAGTGTTTCTCATTCACCTCCTAGTGGTTGGCTGCAGTACTGGTTTTATATTCACCTTCCTTTATGTTGGCCGTTGGCCGCAAAGTGACAAGTCCATCAGAATGTTGAATTTGCTGCTATATAAATATTTTTTAAGAGACTTGTCTGGGCTGTGAAAAGTCGAGGAGACATAAAACATTATGCATTTGGAGATTTAGTTTTGCCTCCGCTCTGCCTCTGTAGGATTGATCTCACCTGGACACAGGTGAGGCAGCTCCGAATTTTACATTTCTGACCATTCATCAAAGTCACAAGTCTCAAGATTTTCATTCAATCATGATGTTATTTCGGACTTTTTGGAATTAACCGTTAGACGGATGGTATTCTGTATCAGTCTCTTTAAATGTCTTCTCTCCTTATTGTTATTATTACTGGGAGTGAAGCTGCCATGACTTCACACATTTGAAATGACCTGCCTGTGCACAAGCGACTCTCAAGAAATGAGGTGTGTTTGCATGCTGGACAATTGTTTGATGCAGTCATGAAGCACGTTTTGTTTCCATAGAAACAACGGATGTCGAAACAACCGGGTCTTTAGCATCATCGCCATAAAGTGCGTCTAATCAGTGAGGCAATATTTCAAACAGTGTCATGTTTGTTTGTGTGTACACTATTAAAAAACACTGATAAAATCCCAAAACAAATAATTTACCTTCAAGTAAAATTAGAAAACACGGTCAGACAGCAAATGAGTATCAAAAATAAATTTTTCAATGAATCATCAGCCTTATCAGAGATATTTGTTATAATCAAATGAATCATAATGGAATCGAACAATGGCTGATAGTGCTGCAGCCACACTGGAGTTGGTCAAAGCTCTGTTGTTTTGAGGGCAGGTGAAGAATAAGTACATACCTTTCCCCTAAATTCCAGGGGAAGAGGCGGCATTTTTGCGATAGATGATATTTTGCTTTATATACTGGTGGAATGGTGACATTAAATATAATAGCATGTTTGTTATCTTGAGAAAATGCTTCTGGATACATTGTCAGCTTCCCATTTTCCTGTTTCCCTGAGAGAAGGGAACCATCTTCTCTTCCATTATCCTTGCTGACATGTGTTGGAGTCAGCATGGTGTTGTTGTGCCTGCAAGTCCAACGTGCACCACTCAACATTTTCCAGATAAATTTCCCAGGTGGATCAGGACCTGCGCGGCCCGGGTGGTGCCAGGTGGTCACAGGTTCGTTCACCGGACGGCCGAATGAAGAAAAAGCTGCAATTATCAACAACAAACCTGTCCACAAGATTTATGGCTCACTGCTTGTTCTCTGAACTGGGACCCGTGCGGAAATAGAGCAATAACACAGAATAACTTTCTAAAACAAAAGTATGTCCATTCCAAACTTAAAATAACAAACTGTGAAAGGGCAAATCTAACAAAAAAAAAACATCATGTAGTTTTATTGTTTTAACCCATTTGTAATCACATGCTCAGCAAGCACACGCCCATATACGTGAAGTATAATCAGTACGGTTGTGTTGAAGGTGAGTCCGAAGTGTCTTTTAAGACATTTCCGTTGATTCCTCACCTGAAAAAAACAAATGTCACCTGCTATTGCTCTGGAAAAGCAGTTTGTAGTGGTCCGGATATTTTTAAACCCCAGCACCAGGTCCCTCCTCATTCGATGAGACAGCTACAAGACCACAGGAGGAAACATGTTATCTCCTGACATGAGGTGAAGGCAAGTAGCCAGAGTAAGGCCACATGGGGGACTGATGATGCTCTGTTTTCTTTTTACCTCTGTCTGACTGAGCTGGTTGTTTTGATGCACATTTCCCATGAACACGAACCAATTAAAATGTTTGCAACCTTTACGACAGGGATGTCAGACACGTGGCCCGAGTTAGAGAGAGGCAGAGGAGGAATAGAGTGTGTTTGCGTCTCTTGTTTAATGTGAGCGGTTGAGGTTGTGGCGTTATGCTGTGATGTTACTGGTTCCGCCCACTTGAGATCAAATGGGGCTGTCTGTATGTGGCTAAACTGAAATGAGATTGACACCCCTGCTTTGCGGAGTTGTGTTGTGCTTTATCTACAGGTATGTTTTCCTAAAGCGAGTTGTACGGGAGATACGTGGGTGTCTGTTGGACGTTTTTCAAGTAAAAAAATCCAAACATTACACAAATGACCATTCTACTTCCGGTTCATTCATCAGCACTTCCTGTTCAGGCTGACATAACTATGGGTGCCGGAGTTTGTCAATGACTGGGACTCATTCCATCCATATCAGCTCGGAACAGTTGACCAATCACAAGAGACTGGGACAGCTGGCAAAAAAGAATACTTGGACAAAAAGCAGCATGACGGTGTCCCTCTTACTAATTTTAGAATTGGTGGCAATTTCGACCAGTCCTCAATTCAGCCACCAGGTGGCAAACAAGCTATTTTGGCTGCTCTGTTTGTGAGATGTAAATAATACTATTGAGAACTTTCTTTTTGATTAATTCTCATGTTCGAGGATGAAGCCTCAGAGGAGCCAACATCAAAATTAAGGTCATGTGGCTCAGGTGTTGTGATGGATACATTCTAATGAAACTCTCTTGCCTCTCCTTTTTTCTTTTTTTTCTATCCTCCTTTTTTGCTGTCTCTTTTTCCCTCTGGGTGATGAAAGAGCACCTTCAGACCTCCCACAAAAGACCCTATTTGTTGTCCCTATTTCGTGATGCGAGCTGTCTTTGTTTGAAAGTGGTCTTTCCATCAGGCCTGTACAAAGGACTCTTTTTACTGTGTGGTAAAGGAAGAAGACACAGTTTCAAGTTGGAAGAAACGAAGTGTGGAAAAAAGAAACGGACAGAGGTGAAGAAAAAACGAGGAAAAGAAGGGATTAGAAAAAAAAGAATGCAAGTGGTGAGATTGGGGCCCAGTGGCATTCCCGTCGTAAAACGCTTTCCATTATCTTTGGTGTTGGTCTGAACAAAGGGGAGGGGGGAGCCGTCTGGCTGAAGACCCCAGGGTGATTTAATACGGAGCTTGAATCAGAGTCTGTAGATCAATGACCACACAGGGGAATAGGAGGCCGGCATGGTTGGTTCTTTCTCCACATGAGGCAATACTTTCTCTCTTTTTCTCTGTTTTCCAAGGCTGCATCCAAGCAAGTCTCTGATGGATTCACCAGAACCACGGTGGGTCCCATGACTCGGACGCTCTCTGCCTCAGGCTGCACAATATCTGCCCCTGAGAGAGAGAGAGAGAGAGAGAGAGAGGGGCGGGGGGGGGGGGGGGGGGGGGGGGGGGGGGGGGGGGGGGGGGGGTGATAGGAGTTTAGAGAATATGTTTGTATGTTGACAAATAAGAAGTGTGACCCCGTGGAGCGTAAACACGTCTTGAATTTAATTACTAATCTCTGTGTATTGATAGATGGAAAAGTTCTGCATGGGTTAGGGTTAGTGTAACATTTATGAGATGATCTGGTTGGATTTTCACTCTAAACCTGGGGTGTTAAAAATGTGGCCCGCAGGCCTAAACTGGTCCACCAGAGGGCCAGCGGAAGGACTTTGCAGACGTCGAAGACTGCAAGGTTTCAATATAAATAATTGCTGTCGCAGATTTGTCCACTGGATGTCGCACATAACACTGCAAACCTTATCGTTATTAGAATCTATTCTACAAAGGAATGGCCAATACTGTCCATTCACCAAACAAAAGGGTTGAATCCCCCTGGCTTTAACAACAAGCCTCATTCTGGCATTTTCCTCCCTGAACAAGAGACGTGAAAACCAGTTGACATTCACAACAACTTTGTGATCACCAGATTGTTTCTACTTTGACATAAAGGACGATGAAGTAAAACTCAATATCTGTTATAGCCCCATCCGTTTTATCGTCTTTGAAACAAAAGCAGTTTTTTTTTACATGCAAGAGATTAATTTCACATAGGAGAGAAACTATCCTACACTACTCTCTGTTTGTGTGATGATCCACCCTCTGCACAGTTTCCTGTATTTATCAGCCATTAGCATAATCATATTTCCAGTGAAGTAAACAAATAGGATCAAGTTCCCCTTCCAGCTATCAACAGAGGGCATCCTTTAAATTTCCACTAATGACTTTGCCTCTCTAGGCTTTAAAGCCGCCTGTCTAATCAATGCTGGGAGTCTTAATACACCACAATAGTCTATGGATTGGCGAAGGTATTTAAACATTGGTTTTAATCAGTGTTTCAGTCTCAATTGTGTGTGTGTGTGTGTGTGTGTGTGTGTGTGTGTGTGTGTGTGTGTGTGTGTGTGTGTGTGTGTGTGTGTGTGTGTGTGTGTGTGTGTGTGCGCGCGCGCATGTGCAGGGAGGCCACGAGGACATCAAAGGGACAAAGTCCTGTGGTGAGGAATCAAAGTCACCTTGTGGAGGTCTGACCACTCATTAGGCTGAAAGAATACAGCATGGCACCTTGTGCCCTCTCATCTCCCGGATACATTCACCCCGTCACCACAAAAATTAATGTACCTGGTCGTCCGAAATCAGCTTTTTTTTCCGTTTTGTGGAAACCTGGTGTGAGGCGCAAGAAATTGTAGAATTATGGAATGAGACCGAAGTCTGGCGTTTGGGTCCTGCTCCCTATTGATTGGCGACCGTCTGGACATGGGAAGAAGAGCACAAAAGTTCCCCTCAATGATTTGTTCACATCTTTCTTTTGACAGACAAGGACCTTCTATCCACCTGATCCGATTCAACATTTGTGTTATGGTCCTTTTCCACTTGTGCCCAAAGCCAAGTTCTGATATCCTTATACTTCCAATGTGCTACTATGTCATTGTTCAGAAGAGTTTGGTGATATAAACAACTCTATAACACTTCTCTGAGATACATAAACTAAATGATGAACCCTTGTGAAACAGAGTTTTGACGACTGGAACGGTGGTAGTGAAAAGAGGGAGAAGGTTCAGTTACTGGAATATAATGAACTCCATTTATGTCCATTTATCTCACTTGGCCTTGCTCTGGTTAACACTCTGACATAAAGTGATCAGCTCTGTCCTCCAGACGCTGCTGCAATCCTCTCTCTTTTCTTTCTTTTATTGTGGTGTTGACAATCGATGTAACCTGTAATCTATTTCAGGAAATGTAAAAGTACAGGAATTGCATATTCATTTTACACATTTGGATTGAACATTCAGAATAACTTAATATGCTGGATTGATTTCAGAGCAGTCTGCGTCTCCTATCCTCTGTGTAACCAGACGTTTTCCTGTCAACATTCATTGTCCTACACAATCTTTGCTCTGGCACCGTCTAGTGGCTAAAATGTACAATGAATAGTTACTATTGTTATTAAAAAACATTTTTGTGCCCATTAATGCTCCTAAGTGAAAGACATCATTCAACAATGAGGCCTTTCCAAATGAGCTCATACGACAAAGTAATGGTGCATTCAAAGTTCGGTCTGAATGTAAACATGCAGGTCACATGACATTGTGACCTGCAAATGTTTCATTTACGTTTCAATTCCAAATTTCAGATTTGCATTGGCTTATATTGATATTATAAATGTGTCTCTCAACTGTCTTGTTCACTGACTGAGAAGCGCCTGTGATATAATGGTACTCTGTTATGAGACCACACGGGCGGCGCTGTCCCTTCATCTCAAAGAAAATACGATATATATTCCATGACCCAGAAATGCACTTTTAAAAATACAAAGAAATATTGGATCCCTGATTTGACCATGAATATGTTCATAAAGTAAAGTTACTGCTCTTCTTAAGAGGTGATGGGATGTTGAGCTCCATCTCTTCATCCTCTCCGTCTTTAGCAGAGTCAAACCGAGGCCAAATGAACTTAACTCAATACACTCTCCTCCAGTGTTCACTCACCCAAACTCACACACCTCCACTGAAACAACTGTTCCCTTCAAAGCGCCAGACGACCACAGGCAGGTTCTCCCCAGCAGCAGCAGCAGCAGTGTATTATTGATCCCATCATCAACCCAGACCTTCCCCCCGCTGGCCTGTCCGCCTTCATTTAAATGACCTCTATGAAGCATCTACATCTAATCTTAATTAGATATTGAAGTTCGTTAATTAAAACATTATCTCTGGCGAAACACAGCTGGTCAGTCTGACGAGTAAATCAATGGGGATGAGAGGATGCTGTCTGCCGAGACGACGCGAGAGGGAGAGAGACCCGAGCGCACACTCCAGCCTCAAGTGTGTCAAATTAAACTGTTAATAGGATTAAAGTTTCATGTTCCGCATTTTTGCCTTTTTTTGCATCTGTAATATCGACGCAACTTTAAAGTCTTTTCCTCAGTCAAACCTCTAGTTTATGAAGAGTAGTGTTCCCGGATGCAATCGAAGATGGAAAATATCAACTGAAATGATGTGGCAAAGAAATTCATTAACACCCAGCGTTTTTACATTCTTCTCCGCAGATGTTTTCATTGTAAGCCACCTTGTCCTCTCTGTGCATTTCATCTTGACGAGCTGTCAGCCTTGAAATGAGGTAAACAGTGTCTGTAAAGGCAGCACAGGGGTTGAGGAAGCTGACAGTGATTGCAGCTCAAGGTTTTTTTTTTGTTTGTTATATGCATGGTTCAGCAGTTCACATTTATCCTTTTCCATTTCATCCCTTCACCTCTTGGTAAATCTTTTCGTAGCTAAAGGTTCAGTGTGTAGGAATGGAACACAAAAGAGTGTATATTCTGCATCATATCTGAATGTCTTGTGGGCTCCATCCCTTCGTGGTGACTATTGTGACTGATGCAGCCATGTTGAACCACCAAGTTTTTTACCATAGGTCAGGATGGACGGACCCTCTCTTATGGGTTTATTAACTGACGGCTGTATTGAAAGTGGAGTCCATGATTGGTTGCACACCTTTTGTGTTGTAGTCTAAAATGTTAAGTCCTCCCATTACTTTGAGAAAGATGACCACTCATTATTTATGAGGATGATAAAAAAAAAAAAAGACTGACATCACGTAACAAAAACAGAACTGTCCACCTGGCACTGTCTCCTCCACCTGGCCTCAGGAAATACACAGGCAGTGTTCACTTGAGTGTTGTGCAGGTGCAGTTTTCACTAGAGGTTTGAAGGAGGGGTTTTCATTAGTTGCAGTCTTTCGTGTCGTCTACAGTGAACACCATCTTTTATGTAACTTAATGTGACTTAG
The DNA here is from genome assembly GCA_016785325.1 of Chascanopsetta lugubris. Lineage (NCBI taxonomy): Eukaryota > Metazoa > Chordata > Actinopteri > Pleuronectiformes > Bothidae > Chascanopsetta > Chascanopsetta lugubris. The sequence continues at coordinate 43,020 of JAFBJT010109212.1, forward strand.
AACCCAATTAGTTTCTTGTAAAAGAAAAAAATGGTACACTATCATGTAACCCATGTGCTCATACAACATACTATTTGACTCCCTCCTCCATCCCTTGCCTGTGCAGGAGTGAGGAGATGCTCAACTCTGCAATTGAAGCTCTTTCCATTCCATTCCATCCCATGCTCACTTTTTGGCCGCGACATTTCATAATGTAACCACCCGGTAATAAAAGTGCAGATTGTTTTGCCCTCTCCTCCGTCGCTCCTGAACGGAAAAGCTTGCTAAAAGCTCTTATCTTTGAAGTTATGGTCTGTCCGTGTCTCCAGGGTGCTGCTCAGGTGCTGCTCTTCTCGTTTCATTTCCCTGATACGTTCTGGATTTCAGGAAAATGACTGCCCCTCTTACCATCGACGCCAATTCACCTGGCTCAACTCTGCGGCGAGCACTCATGCTCCGCTTCCTGATGCTGCTGTGGTTCGGCAGACTGAGATCAGTGGCTTCAGCACAGCAGTGAGGATGATTGTTTTAGTTCAGTGGGATGTCATTAGTCTTATTTGTAATTGCTGGCTTGATAAAGATCTGGTGGCTTTGATCTCACATCTGCTGAGAAGTAAACACTGTGTTTGTGACTTAAAAAGATGGGCACACAAAAGATTTTTTGTCAAAACAGCTTCGTAAGGCTTGGACTATTTTTACTTTAATGGTCATTTTATGTATTTCCCTTGGGCTTTAAAAGTAAAAATAGCTGTGTTGTTGTTTTTTAACCAATTCATGTCAACACATAAAAAAGGTCCTGCACAAAGAATTGTTGAGCTTACTTCATCCAAACTGGCACAGTCTCAGAAAGCAACTGTTCATCAACCAAACAATGTTTTCTAATGTCATGTGTTTGGAATGCACAAGTAGCATAGGTTGGCAATTGGATGGATAAAGAACTGATAGATGGATGGATGATGGATGTGTGGGTGGACAAATGGATGGATATGTTGATGGATGGATGGGTGTGTTGGTGGATGGATGGACGAACAGGTAGGTGTGTGGATGAATGGATATGTTGATGGATGGATGTGTGGGTGAATGGTTAGTTATGTGAATGTATAGATAGATGGATGTAAAAGAATGGGTAAAGAACTGACGGCTGGACGTGTTTGGTGCAGCAGATGGGTGGATGGATTGATCTATGCATGGGTCGGTGGATGTATGGTTGGATGAAAGTATGGGGCAGACGAATGGATGGATGGACAGACGGTTTGGTGGAGATGGATGTAAAGTTATGTTTCAATGGAGGGATTCGTCATTGCAATATTTCTAAAATATTTGCCCATATTTTTCCAAATGCCTGGGTTCAGAGGACACCTGAGGGAGAGAGAGAGAGAGAGAGTGAGAGAGAGAGAGAAAGAAAGAGTGGGCAGCTTTTGTTGGGCTGGTGTGTACCATGATGCCCCCTCCACTGCCAGGTGGGTGAATGCCCATTAGTTTCCCTGTCTGCTCTGCTCTGCCAGCTCCAGGCTCAACAGGCTCAACAGGCACAACACAGAGAATAAATGATGATCCACCCACAGGCTATCTGCCGTCTCGGCCCTGACTCACCTATAAACACTACAGCCTCGCACTCCAGGCAAATTGCATTTCCCCTTCAAATATTTGCCTTTTATTAATGTTGTGCAGCATAGTAATTAATCTACCCAACAAAGGCACCATCTGCCTGACCCCAAAATATGGAATTATGCTTTTCCTGTCCTGTGATTAAGATGAATATCAAATGCGGAGAGGGAAACGTGCTTTAACTGCGGGAAATGCTTAGTAGGGGAAGAGCCAGAGCAACTGTTCGCTTTCTCGGACTTCCTCCCCCGTCTTCCTCCCCCTGTCACTCCACTATCTGACAACACCCCTGGACTGTGGCGTTACAATGACTAGTATTCCACAGCAGCTCCGTCCCTGACCAGGTCCTCACCCGAAAAACCGCGACTCTCTCTCTTTGTGTCACGTTCCCGGGTTCTGCAGAATCCCTCTTTAACATTCTTT
>JAFBJT010109213.1:13411-51551 GCA_016785325.1 Chascanopsetta lugubris
GTAAAGAAAGACATTCAATCTAAAGATGAAAAACAGTATTTTCTGAAAATATACATTATATACATAATCAATTATATACATAATAAAATGGCTCCTTCCAAGGTAACAAAAATTATTGGTTTTGGCTTGTTTTAATTTGTGTACATTTTCTATAATTGTATTGTTTTACACTAAATTGATCCTTACACAACCCAGACTCATTTGAAATGGTATATGTTTCTATTTAAATGTAAAGTTGCTTATAGTCCTAATTTCTTTCTCCAGAGGAGTTGGGTGATGTAAGTTAGTGTCACTACATGGTTGAGTAATTCAATGACCTCTTGTTTTTCAGCATTAATCATTTAATCCTGAAATGCCCCCCTTGTATTTGAAGCTGTGGGGAAAGCCACTCTAAACTTTGTTCTTATTCTATTGATGGAGAAAATCATGTGAATACTAAACTATTGACTTGCAAGGCAAATTCCTCACATCTTTAAACCGAGCACCCACAGGCCACATCCAGCCCACACTGTTGTTCAATGTGGCCTGTGGGGTCGAGTACGAGCTGCACTGTTATAGACATGAAGCTCAAAAAAAGCTTTTATTTAGCGTTTATTTTGAAATGCCTCCTTTCCTGCATGTGCAATTCTGTCATGCTTGATGTTTACATGCAAGGAAGCATGGCTGCGTCCGGCAGCCTCTGTTCTCAGCGCCTCCCCTTGCTCTCTTAGCCTTCAAGATAAAAGTCCCACTCCCATTTGTGTCCAGTCTAATTTGGAATTTGAAATGATTGTTTTTCCGTCTTTCTGAGCATAAGGGAATTATTTGGATTTATTCAAACGGACTGGTATTGTCGAACGAAACAAATTTTTTTTGTTTTGTTTAGAATGTTAAATTATTTCCCTGACACTCATTTTATGATTACTCATTATAAAATTATGTTGTTTTCTCATCCATTTGAGTTTCTTGATAAGATGGTGTTTGGAGTCATTGTTACTGAAATAAAGATGATATAGTTAATACATGAATAGAATAAGATAGAATCATAATAACGGGTCTTGATAAAACAGTTTGTTTGGCCCCTGCTAATAATCTGGCTTTCTATATGGCCCCCTGGAACAATAATCCCCCCCTCCCTTCATTTAAATATGCATTTGACCTCCCGTGAGCGTGTGATGAATAACTCTGTGATGTTCCCTCTCATACTGATCACACTTTGTCTCTCCTCATGTTGCAGCCACAGCAGCAGACACCGACACAGTGAGCTCATGTCCAATCCAGCCTTTTCATACTACCCAGGAGACAAGCTGCTCCACTTCTATCGCTGGAGCTCCCCTCCGGGTGTGATGAAGATACTGTGCATCATCATTGTCATCATGTGTGTGGCTGTGTTCGCCTGTGTGGCCTCCACACTGGCCTGGGACTATGATATGAGCCTCATGGGGATGGGTGGCGGCGCTGGCTTGATGCCAGGTTATGGCGGCTCGTACGGTTCATATGGCGGCTCTTATGGCGGCGCCTATAGCGGATCTTATGGCAGCGGTTACGGGGGTTCATATGGAAGTGGCATTGGTGGCGGCTCCTATGGCTATGGTGGTGGAATGCAAATGGATCCCAAAACGGGCAAAGGCTTCATCATCGCCATCTCAGCCATCACCTTCATCGCTGTGCTTATCATCTTTGTTTTGGTGGTTTCGAGACAAAGCGCCGCCCGCTCCGCAAAGTTCTACTTGGCCACCATCATCATCTGCGCCATCTTGGCTTTCCTGATGATCATCGCCACCATCGTGTACCTGGTGGCAGTGAACCCAACCGCTCAGTCCACGGGGTCTGTATACTACAGCCAGATTCGCCAGCTGTGTGCCCAGTACCAGAACCAGAACCAGGCCCAGGGCATCTTCATCAACCAGTACCTGTACCATTACTGTGTGGTGGAGCCTCAGGAGGTGGGATGTCCTTCATTTTTTAGAGTCGTCTATAATCACAGATACATGATGCTGATGTGGCCATGTCATTCAAAGTATCTTTATGAGAGAATAATCTTGAATTATTATTAAAATGTTTCTTTTAAAAACTGCAGTGGTCACAGGAGTAGCAAGCACTTACAAACTTTTTTCTTGAAGTACTAAAATCAATTGCCACTGTAAAGTCGTTGCAGTGTGTAAGATTTTGATCATTTTTCTCACTTCTACAAATATTTCAAAACATTTACATCCTGACATTCATGCATTTATAATCACCTAAATATTGTATCCATATTTCATTACCCTTAAATGAGTCCTCTATGGGGGTCACCATGTTTTTACAGAAGTAAACATACTAAACATCTATTGAGTTTTAATGACAACTGACACCTTTAAATGTCCAGTGTGTAAGAGTTAGGTCTAAGAGCTCTTTTTGCAGATAATGAATAGAAAACATCTTTGTGTTTATATTATTTAATTAGCTCAAAATGTATTAATTGTTGTTTTCATGAACATGATTTGACCTTTAATGATAATTGAGGTTTTCCTATATATTTATATTGAAAGGGTTAGGTGAGGGCACCAAGCTATAGCATGCAATTTTAAACTTAGATGACACTACATGACACTCACTTTACCTTTAAGGTTCAGTGTAAAGGGTGTAGTGTCATCTAGTGGTGTCATTGTTCTCCTGAGTAAAGATAACAATGCAAAGGTCCCTTTTATTAAACCAATGTCTGGTTTGTACCACTCTTATGTGGAAACAAGTGATTTATTCTGAGGTGACAAAAACACAAAAAATTGGCTCAGATTATAATAAAAACATAGGGACGTAGTATTAAATTTCTACAGATATAACCCCTTCATTGTACACACTGCACCTTAAAAATCCATAATACCACAAGACTCTTATGGCATTAATTCACCCTATTCCTTGATATTTTGAATAAGATAACTTTATGAAGAATAACTGAGATTAAAGTATTTTTTGTAAATATTTATTTCCATGCAAGGTTGATTGTGCATGTTCCTGTTGTACATGTCAGATTCACTAACCTACTGACGAGGCAGCGAGTCTGGCCAACTGTGAATATCTTAAACGTTTTAAAGGTTAGAAGAGCTTCTGTCCTCTGACCAGAAAATCAGGGGTTCGACCCCCCCCCCCTCCATTCCATATGCTGAAGTGTCCTCGGGCAAGACATTGAACCCCACATTGTCCCATAGATACAAAGTGCTGCAAATAGATACATAGCATGAATGTTTGAGTGACTAGGTGAATGTAAACTGCACTGTAAATGTCTTTGAGGGGTCTTCAAGACTTGATAAAGCACGAAATGCAGACCATTTAAAGGTGCAGTGTGTAAGATTTGGTGATATCTAGAGGTGAAGTTGCATATTGTATCCATCACCTCACCCTTCAGTTGTCATTAAAGCTCAAACGATGTTTAGTATGTCCACTCTGGCTGCCCCCATAGAGAGGACCCTTCCTCATGCAAATATACATTAATGGGCTCATTTAAGGGTAATGGTCGGAGGGATACATTTAGGTGATTGTAAAGTCATGAAATTGTCAGTAATGTAATTGTTTTGTGATGTTTGAAGTGACAAAAATGACCTGAAATTTTACACACTGCACGTATACACTTTTCCACCTATGCATCACTTAAAACCATTTTCAATAAGACTAAAATAATAAATATCTTCTTGGTTAAATGTTGCGATGTCATTGTGAGACAAGCAGGGAGTGCATCACTTCCTGGAGACTACGGTGATGGAAACAGATAATAAGCATATATCTTTTGTTTGAAGTAGACACTAGATGTTAGTTTGTATTTTTTTGTGAACATCTCCTGCTCTGGTTCCTGCAGGCCATCGCCATCGTTCTGGGCTTCCTGGTCTTCATCGGCCTCATCATCCTGCTGATTTTCGCAGTCAAGACTCGATCCAAGATCAGACACTGGGGTCCAGAGCACATTCTGTGGGAGGAGGTGAAGATGGTCAAGGAGCTTCCACACAACAGTGTTGGGGAGTGGGTGAGTAAACCCCTGCAGACAACTGCCATCAGTTTGAAAATGTATGATTGTATAGGTCAGTGGTGTCAAACATACGGCCCACCAGAGGGTGCGATCCAGCCCGCAAGATGACTAAGGCATAATATTTTTGAAATTGCATTGCATAATTTTCATAATGTTTCTTAAAAAGAGTTATATGAATGTGAAAACTTTCAGAAAGTACGGTATGTCTTCTTCTCTTGCTCTAAAAACTGGGACATTTGGAGTCGTCGTTGTTTATAGATATGACTTTACTGGTCCCGCCCAATTGAGACCAAATGTCCTCTATTTATATAGGCAGTAAAAAAATGACATATAGAACTTTATTACATGACGTAGACGATGCGTAGGAGGTTTGGACTAAGGGTTTTGGTGAACATGTGTGTTGAGCCTTTTAGTCACTGGTCTGCATCCACCATCATTTCCCAAACTCTGACTTGCTATGACCATTCCAAGTGTGGGATGAAGAGTGTCCTTGGATCCATACTTGATGTTTTGGAGGGGAAAGCAGTGGTTCTCTGTTTCTGTTGTTGCTGCCAGGCATCTGAGTACTTGGTTAGATGTAGATTTAACTTTAGGGATGATGAAAGTTTCTGCAATCCCAGATTGTAACACCTCTTTCTCTGTTTTTTTCTTGTTTGTCATTATTTATGACAAATTATCCTGGGTTTGGATCAGGACTCAATATGGTTCACTTCCTTATATTCTAACACCCTCCCCCCCACCCCCCAGACCTGGCTTCGTCGTCATGGTTACGATACCACCTTTACAAAGTTAGACAAGTATGGTTGCATGGAAATGCCTCTTGTAAATGAGTGTCCTGACAAGGACAGAAGTGCGTGTGTGTGTGTGTGTGTGGTGTGTGTGACTCAGGTGAGACTCGGGACAAGTAGGATGGTTTCATCTGGCAGTTTCTGGGTGTGGTCTGTGAAGTCACTTATGCCGTACTTTCAAGATAATGTGTATTGGAAATAAAATGCAACACCTACCAAATATAAACAACAACAATGCAAACCAAGAAGATGTTTAGTGATGACATTTTCGCCTTTGGAAATAGTCACATTTAGCGTTTTTAGGACAGTGGCACAAATGAAAGCGTTGACCTGAAAAGTAGTTTCGTATCAACATAGCTGTCATACCAGGCATGTGGACTTTCTCAGATGCTTCAGCAGTCGTACCGGCTGAAGGACTTTGTCTCACACTTCCTGTTGATCGTCATGATAGGATCAGTGGAATTCAACCACGCAGGGAAAGCAGAGGAACCGGTTGATCCTCGTCAGCGGCTCATTCAACCATTGTTTATGTTATGGTATAAAACTGGTTTCTGTAGCTTTAATGGAGGCAAGTATGAGAGGAGCCTGAGGGAAGTCTGACCGAAACCTCAGGCAAGAACACAGGAGGAACTATCTTTGTAACACAACATCACAAGTCAAAGGGACATTTAGCTTTAGTTAGATCAATTGTGCAGTGTAGATGATTTTGATTTTCTGTTACTTCTAAAACTATTACAAAAGAATCACATACTGACATTTTTATGATTTATAATCACGTAAATGTTTTAATTTTGTCCATTATCCTAGAATGAACCCATGAATATGTATTTACATGAGGAGGGGGTCCTCTCTATGGAGGCCACCATGTTTTTACAGGAGTAGAAGTTAACGTACTAAACATCTTTCGAGTTTTAACAACAACTAAAGTCTACCATTGGTACTCCTTCATGTTCAGAAGAGTGAGGGTGAGGTGATGGATACAACTTGCAACTTCACCTCTAGAGGTCACCAAATCTTACACACTGCACCTTTTAAGTGAAGGGGCAAAAGTGGAAAAACAAAAGACAACCACTGTGATAAGATTGAAATTAATTAGATTTAATTTAGATTTGATGTTTACGTTTAGAAAATATTTAATTTAGCTATAAATAATAATGATGAATGTGTTATTGTTGGTATTGTTATTATTGTTATTATTATTTTATTATTATTATTATTATTATTGATGAAGATGATAATAAATTCTGATGATAATAATAATAAAACAATAATCATAATATAATGATAAATAATACTATAATGATAGTAGAAACTATTCATAATATCAATCAACTGTTAAATAACCATGATGTGGATTTAGGGGTGCAAGATTTGGTGACATCAAGAGGTGAAGTTGCATGTTGTATCCATCACCTCTCCCTCACCCCCTATGTTAGACTTCAGTTGTCATTAGAACTCAAAAGATGTTTATTACGTCCACTTTTACTACTGTAAAAACATGGCGGCCCCCATAGAGATGACCCTGTCCTTGTGTAAATATGCATTTATTGCTTCTTTTTAGAATAATGGGAAAAAAATAAAACATTCAGATGATTATAAATTCATGAAAATGTCAATATGTAAATGGTTTATAATATTTTTACTACTATATACTATGAATAATAGTAGAAGATGAAGGGCAGAGGAGTCCTCCCTGATGATTGGATATGACCATTTTTAGGGAGTGCAACAAAGTAATAAAATAATAAATCCTGTGAGGGACTGTACAAGATTATTCACAGGCCACATGTGAGCTCAGGTGTTCAATGCAAATTTGATGATCAGCTTTTTATAAAGGCAGAACATTACTTCTAAATGATCATTTTTGGCGGTCAGTTCAAAGTTAAAGTTTAAGGGATTTAACCTCTGACTTGGCTCCTTCAGGTGGACAATGTGACCGGTGACCCAGAGGTGCAGCTCAATGACTACAATGTCAAAGTTGGAGGTTCCAGAGACTTTCTGGACCGACTGGACAACAAACCCCTCTACCTGCCAGGGTAAGGTTCACACTCCTCACCTGAGCCTGTCAGGTTTCATCAAGCTCCTTCTACTTTGAAATCTGTATATCCAGTGTTACAGTGATAGGCTGGACCTTTCTTAGGTATTCAATGCGTACTAATGCACTGTTGTATTGCCCTGACAAAGTGGGATGGAGTGTAAACACATTTAGCAGGGTTAAAGGAGCAGTGTGTAAAACATCTAGAGGTGAAGTTGCATGTTGTATCCATCACCTCACCTTCACCCTTCTGAGCATGCAGGAGAACCTATGGTCGACTTCAGCTGTCATTAAAAGTCAACAGTTGTTTAGTTTGTCCACTCTGGGCTACTGTAATGAAATATATGGAAATGTAATACCATTAAATTGCTTGTTTAAATTATAAATTTATGTGATTATAAATCCATTAAAATGTCAGTTTGTAATTGGGTTTTTTCTACCAATAGAAGTGACAAAAATGGCCTAATTCTTACACACTGCACCTTTAAAGCAGAAACTTGAAAAATTCTACATAATGGATCCTCTAATCATAAAACTGTGTGATGTTAGGTGTTTGAACATCCTATATACAGGAAACACACATGAGGAAGACAATAGCCAAAATAGCTTGGCCTCCATCAGAGCCAGGTTGGAAATATTGAGGGCGGAGCCTAATTTCAAGATCATGATGTGTCATAGCTTGAGCTCATAGTGTAGTGTTAGTGTGGACAAAAGCAGAAAAAGGTGTATGCCATACAATGAAATAAGATCAAATAAAAGACTATAAAACCATATGATAATAAAATCACAGTTCACATGGAAACATGCCTTTATGGATCCTATACACCTGTCTGTGCAAATCAACGAATGAACATTTGAATGAAATGCCTGTGATCGGAGATGTCTGATGAGGCAGCAGCAACAGATACTGTCAATAATTCTGTTCACAGGGATTCAGACATAAGCAGCTCTGTGGGGAATCTGAAGCCCCGGCTGAAGGACTATGATATGGGTGCAGAATCTGGAGATGACCTGGAGGAGGAGGACTTTAATGCGTGAGTGTGACTGACGAGCGTTAAGACTGTCAGACTATGTGTCTGCTTTAATATGCTCAAACAATTGCTCTACACATCAACTTATTTAACTATGATCTGTTCTGCAGGATGTTTCCCTCCATTGTGGATGAGCAAGAGCGTCTGACCTACAAGCGAGAGTTTGACCTGGATCACGTGGAGTACAAGGATCTGCAAGCGGAGCTGGACAACATCAACCAAGACTTGGCCGACCTGCACAGAGAGCTGGACCGACAGCCCGAGGGCAGCCCACAATTCCTGGTGAGTGTGAAACCGGGTCCCAGAGAGACGAAATCTCAAAATGGCTTCACATCATATCCGTCTTTACAACTTATACGCATCAATACACCATAGCACCTCTGTTTTTGGTGTATTTCTGTGGCACGCTACTGTGCCACTAAGAGGCCTGCAGCATTCTCAGTCGTTTCATATGGATAAACCACAGACTGTATATAAAGATGGGCGTACCATCCGTGACGTCACCCATTGGTTTCAGTGGAGTGGTTTTGAGGCAAATTGTGAGCTTGTCCCTTGTTGCCATCTTGCCAAATCCTAACTCCTACTTCCTGGTTCATTCAAAAACGGGCAGAGGTGGAACACATACGGAGCTGGATTGGGCTCATGGTGCCGTCACCTTATCCGTGGTACATGTCCGGTCGGCTCGGGTGTCAGTCAAGAGACCACACCCTTAATTATACGTAACTACAAACGTTGATAAGTAAGAATAAGTGAGTTAGAAAGAAATTCACCCCCCATACAGTTGTCACAGGAAAACATGTGACTGATTGAGCGTTTGTACCAGACTTAAAGTATGTTTTATTCACCTCTAAAGTTGGCCATTTTAACATGGGAGTCTTGGGATTTGCTCCTTTTTGGTGTGTGTGTGTGTGTGTGTGTGTGTTCCTTGATGGTCAGATCATTAACCACCTTCATTCCATCCTCAGGATGCCATGAATGACTACACCAGACTGAAGAGTCTCAAGAAGGTAAAGTACACACAGTGTTCTTTACACAGTAGATTACAGCTCTTTGTACACAGAGGAAAATACAGTAAAGTGTCATTATTGAATGTTTCCTTTTCTTCGCAGTCCCCAGAATACCAGATAAAGAAGAGGAGATGTAAATATCTCCGGTCCAAACTGTCGCACATTAAGAGAAAGATCAGCGAGTACGACCGACGACCTTGAACCTTGACCTCTGACCCCAATCTGCAGCCTTTCACCCCAGTTTGTTTCCACTGATGCACACACCTATATGTGATGATTGAAGACCTTTTGTGTTATCTTACAATTTAATCTAGTCAAGGATATTTTTCAGAAACGAGCAGGTGAAGGAGATATTTTCATTTTTGTGTATGTATATAAATATCATCTTTGATGATTCTGAACCCAGAAAGTTTATCATCAAGACGTATTTTAAAGAACAATTAAGGTGTAAATCTCTCAGCCAAACAATGGGAGATATGATGTGAAGCTTTTTTTTTCTCAATACAAGTGAAGCAATTATTGTGCTTCCTTTTATAACTTTTTAAAGTCAGATTTTCCTGTACATGAATTTTTATGATGAGTCAAAGACAATACCTTGTAAATAATGTTAATTTTCTTTGCAAGCATTTGAAATTCGTATGTAACAAGCTTCTCTGTGCATTTCATGCTGTTTTGTGTAACTGATAAAACCTGCTCTTAAATGGAATTGCCCAAATCGAACTGACATAATTTTACCTTTTTATCAACATACCTGTCTTTTATTGTAAATTTGTTTTTTAATTCAAAAGCCAATAAATTCCCTTTTTCCTGACTCTTCGTGTTTTTCTTAGGTTTTACACAGGAAGTACAAACATGACTTTTCCCTAATTAAGATAACAAGTAAGATAGTAAAATATTCATATTCAAGGCCTGGAACAAAGTGACTTTACTCACATTGTCCCACGGCAACATTACAACTTAGTGTTGATGAGTTATTAACATATTCAAAAATCTGCTTAATATAAATAAACATACTGTTGAATTTAATGTTTATGGGGCGTGGGGTCTAAATTGACATTTGAACTTTTAAAAAGTTATACAAAAGTTACTTTCCCTGGAAAAAAGTTACTTTTATATCGCTGTAACTCAATCACAATAATTATTTACTTTTGGGAGAAGTACTAAGAACTATAATACTTTTATAAAGTAATATGCTTAAAACTGATGTAATTTTAGTTGCACCAAGGCACCTCCTGGAAACCATCCCCTTGTTGGCGGAACTCATTTGTGGCTACCAACTGCATGTTTCCTTCCGGAACATATCACCGTTGCACCGCCTGGAGTAGAAGGTACAGTTGTAAATTCACAGCGTAGTTGGACAGTAATTCATTTCACACTCAGAACAGATACCAGTCATCACTCACACATGTTCTAAGATCGTTTACTGTAATTAATTCAGTGACGTGAACAACTTTAAATAACGTCCGTAAACAGAGCTGTTAGCTGTTAGCCAGGTGGCTGTGACCAAGAATGATATGCTACATGCGCGTAATTATGAATATTTTTTCATTTAAAATGTTTACATTTATACACTGGTCCTGGCTCCCTGTTTCACTCTCAGCTCAGCTCTACGGTAACTAATGATGGAATGACGCAGGGCCATGTCGATTTGTATTTACTCTAACAACTGAATTTGAGTTCTTTAATTTGTTCTGTTCTGTAGTTTTCTGTGATAGCCCTCAGCTGTATACAGGTTCTGTAATTACAGTGTATTCAAATGTGTCCCCCCTTAGTCTAGGAGCTGTTTACTTTATAAATGAATGTCTACTGAAGCTGTTGTTTCTGTGGCCTGGAGACACGATGGACGAGGAACCAGAGAGAGCGAAGCGCTGGGAAGGAGGCTACGAGAGGACATGGTGAGACTGTTGTTTTGTTAAAGGTTCAGTGTGTAAGATTCGGTGACATCTAGAGGTAAAGTTGCATGTCGAATCCATCACCTCACCCTCATTTTTCTGAACATGCAGGAGAACCTTTTCAGATGCCCCCAAAGCCTACAATATTTTGCGGTTTTACATCACCGCTACGTGACCCTTTTGCGCCCTATGGTAGACTTCAGTCATCATTCATATGTCCACTTTGGGCTACTGTAAAAACATGGCGGCCCCTGTAGAGAGGACCCACTCCTCATGTAAATATGCATGAATGGGTTCATTTTAGGGGAATGGGGGAAAAGGGGTGAGGGGGAGGAGATGGATATAACATGCAACTTCACCTCTAGATGTCACCAAATCTTACACACTTGCACCTTTAAAGAACCTTACAATTTGTCTTATTTGTAATAATTAATCAAACATTGCCTGCAGCACTCATTACATCAATTACATATTCATTAAACTAATCTTAGTTACATGGAGCGTTGTCCTGTTTGATGACCACTTCAGTCACTTAACCATTATTACATTGTGAACATCACCGTAGTCAATATCCACGTTTAGATGGTTTCAATAAATGACATTACTGATTGACAACACAAAGAGGGTTATGTTACATGTGGAAATAATCTCAGGAGATCTGCATATTCATGTACACTCACTCCATCTTGTCAGGCAAGTCAGTGAAATACACGTTTGATATGAACTGTCTATATGATTGTGTGAATCCCTCTGCCTGTCTGACTGGTTGCATATGCATTTACATGCAGGGAGGTTCTGAAGGAGGATGAGTCTGGCTCCCTCAAAGCCACAGTGGAAGAGATCCTGTTCCAGTCCAAAAGGAAAAGGTGTGTGCTAATGCGTGTGACTACAGACACATTGTGTGTATGATTTATTTTTTTCATTCCATCTTTGCTTTGACGTAAATTTCACATATTCTCCTGTGTTGGATGTATAACTCAAACACTATCTATATGTGTTTAGTGTGCATTTATGCTGCTATTGGCAGTCGGCCCCCTCCCCCCACAACTGTGTAAAAATATCTGGGCTTTTTGCTCATTGATTAATAAACACTTTAATTGTATAAAATGTAATTCTTTTATGAAATGTCATTGTTGTCATAAACTAATTTAGAGCATGTTCTCCCTCACAGAGTCATCGAGAACCATGGACAAGTGAGGCTTGGGATGGTGAGTGACGATACTGACACTTCTTGTAGCGAGAGTCAGTGTTATCTGTCCCGTCCAGTTTGTTGTTGAGGTGAACACTTAGGTACTTCTTAATAGTTCTGAACATTCTACATTCAACCTGCTGCTTTACTTTCACATTTACAAGAACCAAAGAATTTAACTCCACTTTCAGTTAAAATTGTGAATGATAAAATCAGTCCTAAGTTGAAGCAGTAAAGGTTGTCCTGTGTTCTAGATGCGCCATCTCTACGTGGTGATTGATTGTTCAAGAACTATGGATGACCACGACTTGAAACCGAACCGCCTGACCTCTACTCTTAAGGTGAATATCTGTATCAGAAACATCACACTACGGAACATCAGTCATGTGATGTGACCATGTTAAAAGTCTCCACTCTTCTTTTCTCTGCAGCTGATGGAAACCTTTGTGGATGAGTATTTTGACCAGAACCCCATTAGTCAGGTTTGTTGATACAGTCATGAGTTTCTTGCCTGTTTGTGTTTAAACTTCACACTTAAATCTCTACAATTCTAACTTGACAGAATTTGATTTATTTGCTTAAAATAGACAAAGATTCATTTTGAGACAGGAGCAGCATCACAAATATATTGTAACTCTCCGATTCTTGGTGAAACATATGTTTGTAATCTCCGCTGCTCTGTCATTGCTGAGTGGACATGAGTTGTTGTGTGACCTAATTGTGTGCATCTTGTGTGTTTTCAGGTGGGTATTCTCACTACGAAAAATAAACGAGCCGAGAAGATGACTGACCTGACAGGTGAGGGTCACATTAATTAAGTGTGCATCTCACTCTCACTCTCACTCTATCTACTCTCTTTTAAACCAGTTCATGCAACAGAAAACATCAAAGCTCTAGATGCCATGTCTTTATCTATCTTTGCAGACGTCTGCGTGACTAAAACATAGTCTTCACGATGATGTGTCATCTTGTTTCACTGTCAGGAAACCCAAAGAAACACATTTCTGCCCTGAAGAAAGCCGTGGACACCGTGTGTGTGGGAGAGCCATCCCTGTACAACTCTCTCAACCTGGCTGTGCAGGTCCTCAAGTAGGTTTTGCAGTGTATGAACACTGTGATGTTATTGATATCCCTTTCCTACTATTCCTTTCCTTGCTCCATGTTGTTTTTATTGTCTTCTAATAGCTTGTTGTTTCTGGCTCATCGTGATGTCATAGCGAGGGGCAACCTCAGGTGCAGACAGATGGAGCACGATAGGAAGTGAAAAAACTTGCAGTTCACTGGGGGCTGACTCCAAAAGGGAGCCATCCCACAGAGTCCCATATTAGAATGATCAACTTTAGAGGTGAATGAAACATGTTTAAAGTCTGGTACAAACTTTGGTTTTAGTTTCAATCAGTCACATGTTTTCCTGTGACAACTCTACAGGGGGGTGAAGTTTTTTCTAACTTGCTTATTCTTATTCTATGGACGTTTAAATGACACATAATTCAGGGTGTGGTCTCTTGACACACCGAGCCGACCTGGCACGTTCCGCGGATGAGGTGACAACACCACGAGCCCACCCACGGCTCCGTGTGTGTTCCGCCTCTTTACCCGTTTTTGAATGAACCGGGAACCAGGAGGAGGTAGAATTTGGCAAGGTAGCGACAAGGGACTTGCCCACAATTTTCCACAAAACCACTCTGCTGAAACCAACAGGTGACATCACGGAGGCCATCTTTGTATACAATCTATGTGTCATAGCAGCTAGTTTTGATGTGAAATCTGATCGAGCGTCACTGAGATCAAACCTCGCTTTGTACTAAGGCACATGCCTGGACACTCGAGTCGAGAGATCCTCATCATCCTCAGCAGCCTCACCACATGTGACCCTGCCAACATCTACGACCTGATCAAGGTGCGTTCACACTCCTAATAAAGCAAGTCATCCTTGTGTTTCTTTCCCATCTGATCTGTAATTCTGACGTGTCATGGCCTCCCTCATGTTAGACATTGAAGACTCTGAAGATTCGCGTGTCAGTTATCGGCCTGTCTGCAGAGGTCCGGGTGTGCACTGTTTTGACCAGGGAGACCGGCGGCTTGTACAATGTCATCCTGGACGAGAGTCACTTCAAAGAGCTACTGCTGATGCATGTCAAACCTCCACCGGCCAGTCCCTCCTCTGAATGCTCTTTAATACGCATGGGTCAGTACATAAAAGTCGTTATCATTAAATATGAATCACATCCGAGGATTATATAGTATTTATTTGGGCTACTAAACAGAGTTTCATACACAGCTGTACATAGTCCCCAACAAATACAGGATTTCTACCTGTCATAGTGAAATTTGTTTAAAGGTGCAGTGTGTATGATTTAGTGACATGGCAGCCCCCATAGGGATGACCTGCTCCTGATGTAAAGGGCTCATTTTAGGGTAAAAGTAAGTGTTACATTTAGGTGATTATACAGTTGTAAAAATGTCTGTATATAAATGTTTTATAGTTCTATTTCACTAGATAGAGGTGACAAATATGAAAACCGAAATCTTACACACTGATCCTTTAAAACTACACTGTCCACCTGTTGCATAGAAGTAGAGTCTTTGATAGAGCTGTATATATAAATATACGGGATGGTAACTTCAAGCAAAAGTCCTATTTAATAGTCACTGGGTTTTATCCAAAGAATATTTCTTTATATGAAAATGGTCATGTATGATTTTCCGGCTGTGGCCTGGCTCACATCTTATGTCAGGCTCTTTATCATCTTTACTTCGAGCTCCATGGTTTGGCTGCAAAGCTTTGAGATTGTCTGCAATATCACACTGCCTCCATGTGGACAAAAGCGGAATTGAATGGACAACAGTTAACCTGTAAATATATATAAAATCCCATCAACAGGAAAGTTGCACTGACGGGCAGACTTTCTACAATATTTAACATTTTCAAACTAATTGACACATTTTCTAAAATTTTTTCCAATCTCTTATATTTGAAAACTTGAGTTGAACACAAAGCAGTGGACTTGGCACCAAGATCAGACCGAGAAGTCAAGAGTATAGCTCTTTTTAAGAGCTTTTTTAACATTTACAATATTTGTAATACGGACACCAAAAGTATTTTGACTTTATTTTAATTTTTTTGTATGAGTTTCTAACAGAATATTATGTTAACATGTTACAGATTATAGACCAGTCATGACCCAGACTATTATTCCTTTCATAATTCCACTAGTTAAATTCTGATCCTTGAAATAGTCTATTTTATAGTGCTACTGTTTTGATCATTTTTGGGGGATTCTTCTGAATATTGAAAAAGCTTCAGCTCGTTGTTATTTATTTGTCTGTCATCAAGCAGCTTGTAACTGCTGCTTCTGTTGAAAGCCCTGGCAGGATGTTATAATTCAATCACGACATTATGTCAACATAATGAGACTAATATCCACATGCCTAAACCTATTAAGTGCTCATTGTGAGTGTGTGCTTATCCCTATTTAGGCAGTCTCCATGATGCTGTTTACAGACTGATGATGTATTGTCCTGTTAACCCACTTCATACTTTTATCTTTATTGGGTTATAGTCACAGAAGTAATCTCAACGTAATCTCTCTGACTGGATATTGAATTTTAATCCTGTGTTTTCCACAGGTTTTCCTCAGCATACTGTCGCAGTTCTGACGGACCAGGATGCCAAACCCTCGTTCAGCATGTCGTAAGTAGAAACTGTTGTCATTTCAAAGTTAAAGGTTTAGGACTGGTCAGTGTTTTGTACTTGTAACCCTATGTCTCTGCTGTCTGTCTCCCAGTCAGCTGGACAGTAATGGTGATCCCGGTCTGTCTCTGGGAGGATACTTCTGTCCACAGTGTCACGCTAAGTACACAGAGCTGCCTGTGGAGTGTAAAGTCTGTGGTAAGCCTGAAGAGGCACACTGTGTGTGTGTGTGTGTGTGTGTGTGTGTGAGAGAGAGAGAGAGAGAGCAATGAGATGAAACAGATTTCTGTGGCAATAGAAATGTATCATCATTATCTCCACAAGTTTTCATACCATCAACAGTTAATGTTTTTTATTCTATCTATTCTGTCTCCAAGGTTTGACTCTAGTGTCGGCCCCTCACCTTGCCAGATCCTTCCACCACCTCTTCCCCCTCCAAGAGTTTGATGAGAGTCCTTTGGAAGAGTTTCAAGGAGACGGGTGACTTTGATACACACGCACTGGGTGGGAAATTATTCATCCCGGGGGCCACATAAGAAACTAAGATTGTTGGCGTGGGCCAAATAGACACTGTTACATCATAAAGTCTTGTCAGCACCAGATGAGATGATTGAAATCATACCACATACTCTTTCATCAGCTTTTATTATAGCAATTTCTACTTTAAACAGTATCTTATTAAGAAACTCAAATGCAGACATCTTTTATGGTACAATGCAGTTCTGACCGTTTCAGAGGAAAAACTAAATTTCTGAGATAGTATAGATTATCAGCAGGTGGCGATGCGAGAGAGGGAAATATTCCCTTATACACTCAACTAGCTGCTTTGAATGGAAAACCAAATAGAGCATCTTGTGGATGCATGGTGTCTGTCTATCTGAGAAACAATGGGTGCATTAATAACTCATTTTCCCAATCAAAGGCTCACAACCCGCTGAAAACCGGTCCCCACCAGTTGAGAATCACTGCCATAGAGTGTGTAAACAGATTGTTGAAATGGCCTCTCCTCAGGACTGAAACTCATGCCCTTTGATCACCTTCTGGAGGCTGGCTGCAGAATAGCTCAGCCTCCATGTCAGTAGATGAGTCATTTTCATCAAACTGATTAAAATGTCATTATTAATTTGATTTGATTTGATTTCAATTGGTGAAATATAATTGACAGCTGAGACTGGTTCATTATTACAATGAGTGTATTTAAATAATCCATGCTACTCCATTTACTGATTTACTGAAATGGACAAGATGGCAGCATTCATGCCCTGGCTTCATTTCTGAGTAGCAGGAGCAAGTGGAGACACACCTTATATAGAGTTCATGATCTAAACCTGCTGTGATTTGGTTTCAGGTTCTGTCACGCTTGTCAAGGGGAGCTGAAGGACAAAAGTGTAAGTCCAGTAGCTGATAACGATTCTGCAGTTTTGACCAAATGCTAGTTTTTTTAAAAAAAAACGTCTTTAGTAATAGTTATTTATTCATTTATTGCAGCCTCAATCCCACTATCCATGTCTAAGAGTTCTGTCTCCCTCTCTGTCCCCTTATATCCAGATATTCACCTGCCCATCCTGTCACAGTGTCTTCTGTTTGGAGTGTGATCTCTTCATCCATGACTCGCTGCACTGCTGCCCCTGCTGTACGGGTACTAGCATGACATCCTGAGGCTCAGAGGCCAGTTGTCAGACTGATGTGCTGTGTATACTATGTACTGTCACTGCACCTCATTTGTGTAGTTGTTTGGAATGTATGTTTGGGTTTTCACTCATCAAGCACACGGTGGCTCGTCATACACATCCCAGCAGGGTTCCCAACCCTTGACAGGGTGATATGGTCTAATCTTGGTATAAGATTGGCACAAAATGATGGTGCTGAGCTGGACGAAAACTTTGCTCTGAGAGCTGGATCTGAACTACACAGACAGAAATGTTTGTGTGCGATGTTTATACACATTTTTGTACTACAATACATACCACGAAACAGCAGTTACAATTAAAGATCTTTTACCTGACAGTGTGATTGAACTTGTTGCAAGTTAGATGTTGTATCCATCACCTCACCCTCACCCTTCTGAGGTTAGACTTCAGTTGTCAATAAAAACTCAAAAGATGTTTAGTATGTCCACTCTAGGTTGCTGTAAAAACATGACAGCCTCCATAGAGAGGACCCCTACTCATGTAAACATACATTAATGGTCTCATTTAAAGGTAATGGGAACAAAAATAGGGAATTATGAAAATGTCAGTATGTCATTTCTTTGTAATATTTTTTTCTCCCAATAGAAGTGATAGAAATGACCGAAATCTTACACACTGCTTAATGGACAAGATTTTCTTTCTCAGCTAGAAATAAAAATCTTAAAATAGATACGTTTCAGTTTATTTTCTGTTTGTCTTTTATTTGTCTTCATTTTGTTTAGAATTGTATTTCATTTTGTTTTGAACTGTATTTCATTATATTGTATTTTTTACGTTTTACGTTTACCGGAAGAGAGAGGAGGAGACCTCTTGTCACTTCCGGTGCTGATGTAACTGGCTGGCGGGAAGCTGCAGTGTGATAGTAGCAGCGGAACGTCCTCCTTGAGCAGCATGCCGCGTGTTCTAAACGCTATTGTGGCGGTGTGTCCTGACCTGGGCATTGGGAACAAAGGGAACCTGCCGTGGCATCCAGTCAGACTCAGGTGAGTCACAGTGTTGAACATTTAGTTTCATAAGCGAAGGTTAGCGTGTGTTGACAGGAAGGACGTGATGTCTGCAGCACCAATGAGCAACAGTATAAATCAATACAGACTGTATTTTTCTTACGTGGTACTGTACACACATTCCATGGATGTGATGGCTTGACATGGATAAACGGTCAAAGCAAAGGGTGACGTCACTGGCATTCAATCTCTACAGACAATAGATTAGTTTTGATCGTACAGATCAAGTTAGATTCTTCATATTAGTGTAGAAATCTAACGTGCAGTGGAACTGCCTGACCCACTTTTTATTCATCTAAGTTGAATGGATTCTTATCTGTGGCACTCAACTGGATTGTATTTATATTTTTATTAAAGGTGCTTATGTCACTTCTAAAACATATCACAATATAATTTCATACTAACTTTTTCATAAATGTATAATCCCATAAATGTTTTCCTTTTTTCCATTACCCTCAAAGGAGCCCATTGATGTATATTTCTATGAGAACGGGGTCCTTTGTATGCAGGGCGCCATGTTTTTGCAGTAGTAAAAAACATGTTAAACATGTTTTGAGCTGTAATAACATCTGAAATCGACCATAGGTTTTCCTACATGTTCAGAAAGGTGAGGTGTTGGATACTATGCAATTTCACCTCTAGATGTCACTAAATATTACACACTGCAGCTTTAAACACCTTTGTATTTGGTAGTGTATGTTTATCAATACCTACTGAAGACATGCATTGTTGCTCTATCAATTTGGTTTATCAATTGTTAAATCTTAAATTAAGTTCAAGAAACCACAATCGTTTCTGTCTTCTCTTACAGCAATGAATTCAAACATTTCAGAACCATGACGGCGACGACATCTGAGACAGGTAAACTTAACCTGCTTTGTAAAGTAATAAATTCCATGGGTTCAGTGGTCAAAGGTTATCTTTCACTGTTCAACTTTTATTGAAAGCATAAACCGTAAAGTGAATAAAGACTGACAGAGTATTTCTAAGGAATGGACTGAATGATTAACTTTTGAACTAGTTTCTGCTCTCTGCAGTTCCATCTGTACAGTCTCTGTTATATGTGTCAAACTAAAATGACAAATATAATAATATAATATACAATATGAAAGACATGAATGCAGGACCCGAACAGATAAAGTCAGTGACCTCACTTCACTCTACATTCCTGACTCATTTGGATCAAGTATTTTAAAGAGATGTGCACGGTATCTTAGGAATCAGTGTGATGGTATGTTGTGAAAAACACACACACACACACACATCATGACGACATGTGTGACTATGATGCTCTGCAGGCAAACAGAATGTGGTGATCATGGGCAGGAAGACGTGGTTCTCCATCCCAGAGAAGAACAGACCCCTGAACAACAGGATCAATCTTGTCCTCAGCCGGCAGTGCAAGTATGTGTCATACACAGTGTGTACAAATATAATACTCTGTACTAAATATACTGTAGGGTGTCACACTCATTTTCACCAAGGGCCACATCAGCATTATGGTTGCGCTCAAGGGGCCAGTTTAAAATGTAATTATTACTTAACATATTGTAAAATAACTGTATTTGTACATTATTTATTATTTGTTCAAGTTATAAATTATTGTATATGCACTTACATACATGTAAAAATGTAAACATGCTAAATATATTGCTACACACAAAAAGTGTGTGATTGGTCAGACTAGATGGGGAGGGGCCGTGGTTTCGACTTAGCTCTCCCATTGGTGCACAGGCACTGTCCAGCCCTCTTGGCACCCGAGTCCATAAATCTGCATGAGCCTCACATCGGTGATGGTCATGGTCCCTCCTTGGGCAGGAAGTTTCACATCATGCACGTGACACGTGCATGATATAGCTTAGTTATAGCTTAGTTTTCAGGAATCAAAATGTGTAACTTATTGGGCACATCTGATCTTACAAACACTAACAACAGTAAAAACATCTTATAAGAGTATGATATGTGCATGTGGTGTAGTGGGTGTAAGCTTGTGGGAGCAGCAGTTTCTTCTGTCCTTCAGAATCTGGAACACATGCTTATAACTTTCCTTGACATTATCTACAATTCTCATGAGCACATTTGCAGCCATGTATGTGTTTGAACATTTCAAGGACTGAAGGCTGTAATGAAGCATGTTAGCAGGACAATCATCTTAATATATTGATGCTTATATTGTATTTAGCTGCGTAATTACAGTAATGTATTGGCCTGAGTTATATAAAAACATAGCAGTAACAGTGAAATCAGTACAACGTTCATGTGATGTTAATTTAATGTAATTTTACCTTAATCTGTTTAAGACACCATTTTACCCACTGCTTTTTCTATTCTACTGTGTGGTTTCATATCTTTGTTTTGTTTTTGTTTTTGTTTGACTCTTACTCACATTTTGATCTTATTTATTTTATTTTATATGTATATCTATTGTATGTTGCATTGGTGCTGTGCATTTTATGTCTTATTCTGTACAGCACGTTGGACCTATATGGATATCTTAAAGGTGCAGTGTGTAAGATTTGGTGACATCTAGAGGTGAAGTTCCTCACTCACCTTTCTGAACATGCAGGAGAACCTATGGTTGACTCCAGTTTTCATTAAAACTCAAAAGATGTTTAGTATGTTCACTTTTACTACTGTAAAAACATGGGGGCCTCCGGAGAGAGGACCTACTCCTTATGTAATATGGGCTGATTTAAGGCTAAGGCTAAAAAATCAAACTTTTAGGTGATCAGTAATAAGGCTGTATTACCATGTCTTATTTCTTATTTCTGTCGTGTCTGTTTTTAAATCAAGGTTTTCTCGGTCTCAGACAAAGGACAAGGCGTTGTCTTCATATGCTTTGCAAAGGGGAAGCTCTGCCATGCTGAGAGATCAGCACCGACTTCCAAAGAGCTCCCCCCTTCCTCAGCCTTTTATTGTAGAGGTCGATACAGTAGAAATGGAATGTTTGAGGTGTGCCTTCTTTTGGCGCACAAGTGGAAAGATACAGACAGAGAACCTTGAACAATTATAAGCACAGAGCGCTGTGCTCCAGAGTGAGTGATTGAAATAACAAGTCAATGCATTTATACTTTTTATACACATAGAAAAACCCTAACAAAATCTGTATCTTTTACTTTGCCCACTTTTTCCCATCTAACAGCGAGTTTAATTTCAGTGTTACATCTTGATGAATGATATTACACAAACAGCCATGGATATTTACATGCTAACAACATGAAGCTGAATGTGTGTCATGTGGTTGCCCCAGAAGTGGTGAGGGGGTGGAGCCAAAAAGGAAATGTAATAGAGCAAAGGAAGCAAATTCAGGACAAAAGAAAATTAGACTTGTCCACTGTCGAGACGAAATACCAGTATCTTCATATGACTCCTCTTGTTTCCCCAGAGCGCCCCCTGCAGGAGCACACTACCTGGCCTCAGACTTCAGATCAGCTCTCTCACTCATTGACACAGAACTCGCTGACAAGGCCGATGAGGTCTGGGTTATAGGAGGCAGCTCTCTGTACAAGGTGTGTAGAGCATGGACATGTGATAGCCATATACAGTATAACATTATAATGATAATGTGGAATGTTCTAATGGCTTTTTAACAGCCTTTGAATTTAAAGATGTAGTGTGTAAGATTTCAGTCATTTTTGTCACTTCTAAAAATGTTTATGAATTTACAGACACCTGAATGTTTGATCCCCCCCCCCATTGCCCTTAAATGAGCCCATAAATATATGTTTACATGAGGAGCGGGTCCTCTCTATGGGGGCTGCCATGTTTTAACAGAGTGGACATACCAAGCACCTTTTGAGTTTTAATGACAACTGAAGAACCATAGGTTCTCCTACATGCTCAGAAGGGTGAGAATGAGGAGATGGATACAACTTACAACTTCACCTCTAGATGTCACCAAATTCTACACACTGCACCTTTAATTAATTTGTGAATAACAAAAAAGAAATTGCTCAAATATTGTTTGATTTCGTTTTATTGATAATCATGATGATTCACTCAGTCTGTCTTTCCACAATCTGTTGAGTCACCAGGAGATGATGGAGAGCCCAGGGCCCAGGAGACTGTTTGTGACACAAATACTGAAGCAGTTTGACTGTGACACTTTCATCCCTGAAATCAGCCAAGAGAAATACCGTCTGCTGCCAGAGTAAGATCAGCACACGTCATGAAGGACTGTACCACATCTTGATTCTACTCTGAATGGAGCCGCACACTAACGTCTGTGTCTGCCTCAGGTTTCCAGGAGTGTCATCGGAGCTTCAGGAGGAGAACGGGATCCAGTACAGATTTGAAGTCTATGAGAGTCTATGAGGAAGAGGGGGAATTAAAAAGCCTTGTGATAGTGTAAACATTAAATGTACAGTGTACAGGATTTGGTGAGATCTAGAAGGGACGTGACATCCATCAGCTCACCCTCACCCTTCTGATCATGCAGGAGAACCTATGGTAGACTTCAGTTGTCATTAAAACTCAAAAGATGTTTAGTATGTCCACTTTTTGTACTTCTGTAAAAAACATGGAGGTCCCCGTAAAGAGGACCCCGTCCTCATGTGAATATACACTGATGGAGTCATTTAAGGGTAATGAAAAAAACATAAAACATTTACATGATAATAAATTCATGAAAATGTCAGTATGTGATTGTTTTTTAATATTTTTTGAATATTTATACAGTCAGGGGTTGTATTATTTTTTCATCCAAATAAATTCCCATTTAAACGAAACCAGTTTCAAAGCTACTTACAGGTGGAGACTGCGATTTGGGTATTTCTGCAGATAAGTATGGGTCAAAGGTCACGGTGACCTCTCCAAACATGATTTACAATTCTTGAATGTTTACAAATTTTTTTAGCTGCATTTAAAGGTGCAGGATGTAAGACTGTGTGACCTTTAGCAGTCGAAGTTGGATATTGTATCCATCACCTCACCCTTCTAGAACATTTGGTAGATTGCAGTTGACATTAAATCTCAAAATATGTTTAGTACGTCCATAAAGGGTGACAAAAAACATGGCACCCTCCATAGAGACTCCTCTGCTAATGTAAATATACATATATTTATATATACATCATTTTAGGGTAATGAAAAAAAAATTAAAGATTTACGTGATTACCAAAATCTTACACACGGCACCAAGAATAATAAAAAATGTCAGTTTGGCCAATTTAGCTGAAAATGCAGTGATCAGGATGAGCGTTCTCAAACTATAAGAAGTGAATCACTCGGAGAAGAAAAACAGCACCTTTAAACTTCATCATTGGTTTATATACAAGACATTTCAATGTTGTCATTTGACAGATACATCACAGTCAGTCAGGTGACGTGAATGTAGCCGTGTGTCGTCGAAGTGAGTGAATCTCCCTCTTGCATAATCCTCACTAAACTACATGTGTCTGCAGCCTTGAACTTTGTGGTGACGTGAGCAGCGCCATCGTCATCATCAAACACATCAAGTCTGAATACCTGAAGGTGAATAGATGTGAGTTGTAACTGCGCAAATGCTTCCTCCACCACAGCCCAGTGTCTGCTGCTCACAATAGGCTGTGCTGTCATTGGCTGCGGGCCTCCTGCTCCCAGGCTGCCATATAAGAGACTCTCTCTCCTCTGATGGATATCAGTCCTCATCCTTCACTTCCATCATTCACTCTGTTCTGATCCATTTCCTCCTCCTCCTCCTGACCCATCAGGAGCAGACTGAGCAGCTTGGACAGTGTCCATGGTGAAGACGGACTCACCTGCAGGCAAGTTTGTGCACTTTCCTACAACAAGCTGAAGTGTAGAGAGTTATGTTAAAGGTGCTGTGTGAAAGATTTGGTGCCGTTTTATGCTGTATCCATCACCTCACCCTCACCCTTCCCATTCAAGCATGCACGAGAACCTGTGGTAGACTTCAGTTGTTAAATCTCAATCGATGTTTGGTATGTGCACTCTGAGCGAATGTAAAAACATGGTGGACCACGTAGAGAGGACCTAATGGGCCCATCAACATGTAGTTGATTATAAATTCAAAATATATCAGTGTGTAATTGTTTTGTAATATTTTTTAGAAGTGACAAAAATGACCAAAATCGTACACACTGTACCTTTACATTACTGATTATAAAAGGTGCAGTGTATAAGATTTGGTGACATCTAGAGGTGAAGTTGCATGTTGTATCCATCACCTCACCCTCAACCTTCTGATCATGCAGGAGAATCTGTGGTAGACTTCAGTTGTTATTTAAACAAAAACAAAAAAACAGGTTAATACGTCCACTTTTACTATAAAAACTTCACTCCTCATGTATATATACATTAATGGGCTCATTTAAAAGTAGGGAGGGGGGGTTAAACATTACGTTCATTATAAATTTATGAAAATGTCAGTCTGTAATTGTTTTGTGATATTTTTAGAAGTAACAAAAATGACAGAAATCGTACACACTGCACATTTAAGTTATATTGGTTTCACATCCATTTCAGTTTCTTGATAAGATGGTGTTTGGGTTCACTGATACTGAAATAAAGATAATATAGATATACAAAAATAAATACGTATAATAATGACTTCATGGGATCATAATGGGTTTCGACGGGAAAAATGATTACCCTCCCTAACTTGGGTAACTTGTTGCAGCATCCTTCTGCTTGAACAGAGCTCAGTCCTTCAAACAGAGTGTTTGTTTCTTTGTGGCTGTGTGACAACATGATGATCCTGTGGTTTATTAGATGGAGAGAATCATCCACCTGAGCCACATGTAAACTTAAAGTAGAATAGATTCATGCAGTTGGGGTGGAGCATTAAATTGTCCTTGCAGGGTCATTTCCGAAGCATCTAAATAAAAAACATGTTGCTGAGTATCACATCAAACATCTACCTGGATGAATAATGAAAATGATGATGATGATGATGATATTTGCAGATGAAATACTCTCACATGTGCAGAGATGTTAAGGAATGACATTTCCTCTGCAGCCTCTGTCATTAGTTATTCTGTCTGTGAGGGTGTGAGCTGAAAGCCAGGCTGAATGTCAGCCAGCAGAACATGGAGCTCACTGGGGTTCAAACCACACACCCATCCACAATGTTCAGCCTCACTTCAGCACGACATCTTGATTTTCAGGTATTGGTATTGAACCTGAAACGATTTCCCAACTTTAAAGACTTTAGTCATTTTTGTCACTTCTAAAAATGTGTTTTTAAAATTCCATACGGACATTTTCATTAATCTATAATCACCTAAATGTTTTTTTCCCTTTACCCTAAACCAAAGGTGCAGTGTGTAATTTTTGGTGACATCTAGAGGTGAAGTTGCAAGTAGTATCCTTCACCTCACCCTCGCCTTTCTGAACATGCAGGAACTGCCCATGGTCGACTTCAGTTGTCTTTAAAACTCAAAAGATGTTTAGTACGTTCACTGTGGGCTATAGTAAAAACATGGCCCCTGTAGAGAGGACCCGCTCCTCAGGTAAAATATACATGAATGGTCTCATTTAGGGGTCATGAAAAAAAAAACATTTAGGTGATTATAAAATGTCAGTATGTAAGTGTTAATAATATTTTTGGAAGTGATACAAATCGTACACACTGCACCTTTAATGTGTATTTACATGAGGAGCACGTCCTCTCTTTGGGGGCCTCCATGTTTTTACAGTAGCCCAGAGTAGAGATACTAAACAACTTTTGAGTTTTAATGACAACTTAAGTCGACCATAGGTTCTCCTGCATGTTCAGAAGGGTGAGGGTGAGGTGATGGTTATTAAATCCGAATAGATGTTTAGTATGTCCACTTTTACCACTGTAAAAAAAACATGGCAGCCCTTATAGAGAGGACCCCCTTCTCATGTAAATATACTTTAATGGGCTCATTTAATGGAAATGGGAAAAAAACAGTGATTATGAAATAGTGATTATGAATTCATGAAAATGTCAGTACCGGTATGTTATTGTTTTACATAGTATAGTTGTGGGGTTAGTTACCCTCTAGTTGTGACATTAACTACTGCAACTGAATACTCTGACTGACGACCATTTTCCATCCATCCATCCATCTTACCACTGTGATAAAGGGGGCAAAGGTACTGTCTACCCATTTGCTGTCTTTCTACCTCTGGTGGTTGCACTTTTATCGATTCATTTATATTTCTTTTTTTTTTTCTTTGTGCCCGTTTTGTTGATTATCGTTTCTATTATTAGATATTTTATCTTATTAATACTATAATACTAAATAGTTAAATTAAATAATTGTTTTATTTTTCATTTTTGACCTTGATTTTCCCCTGTTGTGTTGTGTCTAAAATGTTCAAAAAGACAAATAAAAAGGTAATTGAAAAAAAGAAGAGGAATCAAACCCCTGACTCTTTGGCTTGTGGCTGCTCACATTCACAACCTTCAATTTTTTAAAATATTAATCAATTTTAAATGAACCGATTAATGTATATTCACATGAAGAGCTGGTCCTCTCTGTGGAAGCCGCCATGTTTTCACTGTAGTAAAAGTGCATCTATTAGACATCTTTTGAGTTTTAACAACAAATGAAATCTACCATAGGTTCTCCTGCATGATCAGAAGGGTGAGAATGAGGTGATGGATACAACATGCAACTTAACCACTAGATGACACCAAATCTTACACACTGTACCTTTAACTCTCAGGCTCTAACAGAGTTCATTGAGCCCTATCCTGTCCACTGGACACCTGAGACCTTCTCCTCTCTTTGTTGCAGGCACCTGTGTGGACACCTCTGGACCCAGTGAACCATCTCACCTGAGACACTGAAGGTGAATCAAAGGCATCAAATGTCCTCATGATGGATCAGTGTTCAGAGGTTCGGACCGACGGTAACTCTCTGCTGAAAGCTGTAAGTCTGAGTCGTCTGCGTCTGACCCGGCTGCTCCTGGAGGGCGGGGCCTACATCAATGAGAGTAACGAACACGGGGAGACGCCACTCATGGTGTCCTGCAAGAGCCACAGCATCGATTCCCAGAGTGTCCCCAAACACAAGATGGTCCGGTGAGTTCATGACCGCTGAAATGACAGCAAATGTCTCTGCAAGGGATTGTGGAAGGATATTTGGGAAGATATCACATGTGTTTTCATTTTAACATAAACTATCTTTTCATTTATTTATTTTTCTTCGTATTCTTATTCAGGGAATGTCACCTGGGGTACAGAGAAGTGAATATATATGTATATAAAAAAGGGCCATACTTTGCTTTTTACCCATTTTTTTGTGCTAAACAACAGAAACAAAAGCAAAAGCAACATGAAATAAAATAAATAAAATAAAGTCGAGTAAAATAAACAATTTTGGTAAAATAAAAAAAAATTATATATGGACATACATATGGAATGTAAATGAATAAAAAAGAAAGACAGGGCAGAAGAGAAGAAGGGTGGACTGGGTCAGTCAGGAGACGATGAAGAATTAGAGGTGAAGAAAGTTAAGAAATATCTTAGCCACTTTTTAGAGAACTCATCCGTGTCGATGATGAATGAGTTATTTTATGTTCTCCAACTTTAAAAAGGACATGACCACAAAAAACGTCTGCACTCAAAGATGTTTGCCTACACTGAAATATCCTGAGAATAACGAAATTTGCCACAACTAGATCTCCAGTTCAGATATAAGGTGACCCTCTCTCCCACCAGGTATCTTTTGGAAAGCGGCGCCGATCCTAACATCCAGGACAAGGCGGGGAAAACGGCTTTGATGCACGCATGTGTGGAACAAGCCGGGACTGAAATCCTGTCCCTTCTCCTGAGCAGTGGAGCCGATCCCACACTGGAGGATCACACTGGATTATCAGCGCTGGTCTATGCAGTGAACTCAGGGAACAGGGACGTCCTCAGGGTCCTGTTGGATGCCTGTAAAGTGAGGGGTAAAGAAGTCATCATCATCACCACAAACAAACTGCCATCTGGCCATCAGCTGACCAAGCAGTATCTCAATGTCCCTCCACCCCCTGACCTGGAGGAACGCCTCCATTACACTGCACCTTGCTCCACGTCCACAGATGAGCTTGAAGACTCTTCAGCAACTCCTGCCCACAGGAATCCGGAGTGTTGGTGCTCAGGGCCTGGCATTGTCATCTCTCAACCCGGGTCTCCGACCCAACACCCTTTGTGTGCTCCTGCTGTGGAGAAGCGACTTCACCTCCACAGACTTAACTCGGAGACATGGAGAAAAGGTCCGTCCCCACTGCTGCAGCAGAGCCAGACCTGCTCCCTGACCGAGGAGCCAGTGGAGGCTTCGCCAGACGGCGACTGCACCCTCAGATTCAGCGGCAGACCTCCTGTCATGTCACGCCACCACAGCATCGACGTCAAAGACACGATGGGGCTTCTGAGAGCGCTGGAGGGCATGTCAGGAAATGAGAGTCAGGGTTTTGGTAGGAAGATGTCATACGACAGCGCTGCAGGGTCACTGCAGTCAGCCTCACACCCCGACTTACACCAGCACAGTCTCCCCGTCAGTCACGAGTCTAGTCATGTGGACAAAGACTCCTCCACCGACCTGAAACAACTGAATGTTTCAAGTCTGAAGAACGTGGTGCGTCGACGGAACATCGGAATGAGCCACTACAGCTCTGACTCTCAGTTGCCACAGTTTGGCTGCAGAGACAATCACAGCAGGAACAGCAGTGCAGGAGCTGCAGTGGGATCAGAGAGGAACAAGCTGCTCAGCACCCGGTCCTCAGGATCTAGGGAGTCCTTGGAGACCTCGGTCCAGAGATGGGACCCGGCCAGGTTCGAGAGCAGAGGATCTGGGACGCATCTTCTAAGTTACATAGGCCACGTCCGGCCCGGGTACCTCCCTCCTCTGAACTCCCACACCCCCATTCCAGATATTGGGCTTAGCTCTAGAGCGTCTAAGATGCTGAATGGTGGACTCACAGGCTCAAAGTCCATTCTACCTTGTGCACCGGTTTTCCCCAGGAACCTGCAGACCAACAAAATGCTGTGGAGACGCCACTCCATGCAAAGTGAGCAGATCAATCAACTCGTCAACTTTGAGGAAACATTTGGCCACTAGAAGGAAAGTGGAATATTTGCTGTTTGTGCTTTCATCCAAATCACACCTGCTTGTACTGCACATGTAGAATCACTGCCGACCGAGGTCAGTCCATGTGACCACAGCTTTAAAGGACCTCGAGAGGTGAAGTTGCATTTTTTTTGTTTCAGTATTTTTATTGGGAAACATACAGCGACAGTACAATTACAAAAGACATGCAGATTCCCATTGTTGTTTTTTTTCTCAAACACAAAACATAGCATCTCTATAGCAAACGAGTTGGAAAAAAATAAGAAAAGAAAACAAATAGGTAATCGAAATGAGACATTAATAAATTACAAATATTTTGATCAAATTAAATATATGTACCTAAATAAAAAGGTGGTTGGGTTAGTCGGAGGACAAGGTGGGCAAAGATTTGAAATAGTTCAGGAAAAGGTTCCATTTCTTAGAGAATTTGTTCAAGCAGCCTTTAATTGTGAGAATTCTCCAGTTCTCCAGTTTAAGGAAATGCATGACATCAGTGAGCCATAAAGAAATGGATGGTGGTTTGTTGGACTTCCAAAGAAGTAAAATGTGACGTCTGGCCAAAAGAGAGGTGAAGGATAATACCTCTGACTGCAATTCGTTTAACTGACGTTGGTCTGGAGAAATTCCAAATATGGCTATAAAGGGGGTGATCTTCACCTGAGCTCCTAGGACCTCTGACAAAATCAAAAAAAGTCCAGAATTTGTGTAGTCTGGGGCCGAAGAAAAACATGTGACTTACAAGGAGAAGCATGGCATCTGTCAAGTCCATGACCTGAAGGTATATTTCAGACTGTCTGGATTTACTAAAGTGGACTCCTTGAATTGTATAAACTGTAATGTGGCACAAGGTGTAGTTGAATGTGAACGGTGTATGGCTTTGTCCCACCACCAATCTCTCAGGTTAGTTGCTTGCTCATGCTCCCAAGCATTTTTAGTTTTAACTGACGGGTAATTATCAAGAGCCATACATTTGTTGTAAATCTTGGATATTAGTGATTTCTGCTGAGGTTCTAGGGTCAGAAGGTTCACCTGCTTAGTTGACAGGAAGAGAGGGATAGATCAGATATGGACCTTGAGGAAATAAATGATTGTGCACCAGGGACACCAAAGTGGATGCAGACAGAAGCTTGAAGTGGCATCTAAATTGATACCAAATCTTTAGCGTGGAGAGCATTATGGGATTTTTTTGTGAAGTTAGATAAATTGACAAGTAGTGAGTAGGATTTCAGGTGAAGATTTTTTATTTCTTATTTTTTATTATTTATTTAACCAGGTAGGTCAATTGAGAACCAGTTCTCATTTACGATGACAACCTGGGGACCTTTGGAAGCAAAGGCGGCTGCTCTATCCACTGAGCCACTGCTGCCCCAAGATCAGA
Source organism: Chascanopsetta lugubris (assembly GCA_016785325.1). NCBI lineage: Eukaryota > Metazoa > Chordata > Actinopteri > Pleuronectiformes > Bothidae > Chascanopsetta > Chascanopsetta lugubris. The sequence goes on from JAFBJT010109213.1 coordinate 44,127, forward strand.
TACATGAATCAATCTCAAATCTACTCCATAACAGATGTGAAGACTGGATTCAATTAATCATTTTGTACATCTGCATAGTATAGTAATAAATACTAATAAAGAAAATTTGGGAAGGCAAGCCCGCCGTCAGCAGTAAACCTTTCCAATAGTGACTTTCCATGTCTAGAGGCTATGAATCAGATTCTAGGGACTCATTATAGACGGCCAGAAGAAGAGGGGCTAATTTGTTTATACATTTGTTTTATATCGATTTGATTGAGAACATAATTTCCTTCGAGCTTACTGGTGCATCAAGCACAGTATGGTCAACTGTGGTAATGACAAGAGTTTGGAAAAATGAATTAATATCCGCTGTGTCTGATGGTACCTCCGATTCATATAGGGAGGGATACATATGATGATATGATATCTCTAAAATATCATTGATATTTGATACTGATATCACCCTTCCGAACATACGGGAGAACCAATGGAAGACATCTGTTGTCATTAAAACTCAAAAGATGTTCAGTACGTCCACTTTTACCACTGTAAATACATGGCGGCCTCCATAGAGAACACCCCCTCCTCATGTAAATATACATTAATGGGCTCATTCAAGGGTATGGGGGAGGGGGATCATCATTCATGTGATTATGAATTCATGAAAATGTCAGTATGTAATTATTTTGTTATATTTTTTTAGAAGTGACAAAAACGTAAAAGACGTAAATCTTACACACTGCACCTTTAAATTTAATCAAATGCTTCAATTCAACATTTACATATGCTGTCGCGTGTTTCCTCAATTGTGATGAGATAAAATAAGATGAGATAACCCTTTATTATACCCACAGCAGAGATGTTTACAGTGTCACAGTAGCAAAATGTGAGTCAGCAGTAAACATGATTAGTCATGACCAGTAACCTGTAGCACCAGGACAATTACAACATATATACAAAACATATTATGTACAATATCAACAGATTATGTACAGTGTGATTATATGTAAAACAGATTATATTGACAAAGACAAGGAAATTATCATTTGAAAATACAAAAAATATTGGAGAACATGACACTTCCTGTTTAACTACTGAGTCGTGAGTCAGCATGTATGCAAATCGCTCCACCTCATGGCTTCAAGCAGGAGGTGATGTAAATGGAAATGTTTCTGCAAGTGGGGAAATATGATAAACTGGCAGGATGAATAAAACATCATCGCCACCATCAAGGGGCGGATACATTTTAACTGTAACTCTAAAAGTTATGCCAATCATTATGATCAGTGTTTTTCAGAAAGGTACCAGCTTTAGAATCTGAAAATAGAAATGTGTGCATCATTTGAACGGAGAATATGAAGAGGGCCAATCTTTAATGGTGACACAGCAGATTCTGTGTCAGCCTAACCCTAACCCTCACGCATCACTAAGGACATTTTTGTCCAAATGAGCAAATTTCACCTCTTTAATCTGTCTATCATTTTGGCTGTTAGTGCCAATTCACAGTTTTATGTAATAGGGTCTCTCTCATGGCAAAATATGAAAAAATAAATAGACCACCACTGTGAAACAAATTTACTTGCCCCTTGAGTCATCAAGGACAAACATGTCTGCTTCCAAAAAACTGCTATAAAACTTTACTGATTCATATTTGTTTCTACTTTTTTGCATAGTCAAGTTTTTCCAAAATATTGACTTAATGGCATTTATAGTTTTCAATGGGAGTCAATTGGACATCTTTTTTCTGCTAGTGATGTAAGAGGGTAGTACATTTTAAATCTAATGCTACACAAAATGCTATAAAGTCAATATTCTTGATAAACTTTGACATACCCATAACTTAGTTCAAACTAATCCCCCAGAAATGTTCCATTTGTTTTATGGAACATAGCTCATTTTTTGCAGTTTTTTTTTTCATGAAAACAATTGTGACAGCAAGTAGTTTACATGTCTGAAGTTGTCAGTCATCAATCAATCAAATTTTATTTCTATAGCCTGCACTTACAAATCACAGTTTGTCTCACAGAGCTTCACAGGGTGGGTATCATCCTCTGTTCTTAGACCCTCAGCAAGAGTAAGGAAAAACTACCGGGGGAAAAAACCCTTTTAACAGGGAAAAAAAGAAAAGGTAGAAACCTTAGGGAGAGTCACAAGCGAGGGATTCACTCTCAGGACGGACAGACATGCAATAGATGTTACGTAGAGTGTTCAGTAACAATAAACACAATTTTAAAATGTGATTCACTAAATGTTTATATCCATCTTTGTTTTGGTTTGTTAAATCTCCGGGTTCGTCACAGCTCGCTCGCACGTTCAGGACCCACCGCCAGATCATTCGTGGCTTGAGACTCAGGATGCCGGTGTCCTCGTCACCGTCTTGGTCTCGTCTCGTTCCCCAATGGCAGCAAAGCTGTAAAAACAGACGAAAATTGCTTAAGATAATGCATGGGTTTCCTGAGTTAAATGTAGTGGTGGGGGGGCAGTGTTTGTGGCAGGCGTGATAATTTGAGGTAGGGTGCTCAATCTATGTACTCATTCTAAGTGCATGATGGGAAATTCCCCCCAGCAGTCTGAGCCTATAGCAGCTTAGTGTGGACTATTCAACTCTGGCCTTGCCTGATCTAGTTTACCACCTGCTCTACTTTTATTAATTCTGGGGACGGCCAGTAGACCTGAATTTAGAGAACGGAGTGATCTATTTAGTTTGTAGGGAGTGATAAGTTCTCTAATGTAGGACGGGGCTTGATTATTTAGGGCCTTGTAAGTAAGAAGTAGGATTTTAAAATCTATTCTACTTTTTACTGGGAGCCAGTGTACGGAAGCCATGACGGGAGATATATGATCTCGTCTTCTGGTTCCAGTCAGTATGCAAGCTGCAGCATTCTGGACCAGCTGGAGGCTTTTCAGGGACCTAGTGGGACGTCCTGACAATAAGTGGGACATCCTGACAATGAAGAGTTACAGTAATCCAGCCTAGAAGTTATAAAGGCATGGATTAGTTTTTCTGAATCTTGTTGGGATAGGATATTTCTGATTGTCTTAATATTGTGCAGGTGGTAGAAAGCTGTTCTAGATATCTGTTTGATATATTGGTCAAATGATAAGTTCTGGTCAAATAAAACTCCCAGGTTCCTCACAGTAGAGCAGGGGACTAAGCTGTTGCCATCTAGGGCTATTGCCTGATTTAATAGTGGTGCACTAAGGTGTTTTGGCCCTAAGACTATGACCTCAGTTTTTTCTGTGTTAAGAAGTAGAAAATTCTGGGTCACTTGTCTGACTCATATCTCAGTTGTATGACCTAATCTGCTAAGTTTTTATAGCAGTTTTTTTTAAGCTAACATGTTGTCCTTAATGACTCAAGAGGGTATCACTCATCAAACTCACTAAACTGTGGAACACTAATTTCATCCCACTGCTACCACATGTCTATTTCAGCTGTGAATAAAGACATTTAATTCCATAGCATCAACAAATATGGTGAATAGTACCAGTACATTAAATTCATCAAAAATAAAAACATTTTTACCTAACTCTCACACGTTTTCCTTAAATATGAATCTCAATACAAGAACCCTCTCTGAGCAGGTCCCCACCTGCTGCTGGCACAGTGTGGGAGGAGCTATCTGGTTGTCATGGAGACTAACCTTACCTTGTGCAAACAATAAAAGCTAGTAGCAAATAACCATACTCTCTCTATCTCTGTTTTGCTCATGTTAAAAGGACATTTGGATCTAGATTATTCAGTCTGCAGCCTTGAAAGCAGAAAACCTTCACAGCTTCACTTTGAGCACTGTTGCTAGTGGTAACACCTCAGACGTACACTCATTCTTCAGTCCTTCAGTGTTCCTCTACATGTTATGTCATTTACATTTTTGTTTTTCTCTCTTTTTTTAAATTAAAGCTGTTCAATTGAAGTGTTGATGATTTGGTTCATTTGGATTTTCACATCAGAATTTCATGGTAGAGAATAAAAGTTCTCTACCATCAGCAGAAGAAGCATAAGACCAAATCGCCTGTCTAATTATTATGTATACAGTATTTTTCATATTATATCTTAGCTATACTTACTTTAATAAAAAAACTTGGTTTGATCCATTTTTTACTTTGACTTTTAAAGGTGCAGTGTGTAAAAGTGTGGAGTTGCATGTTGTGTCCATCACCTCACCCTCACCCTTCTGATCATGCAGGAGAACCTATCCTCCTATCCTAGACTTCAGTTGTCATTAAAACTCAAAAGATTGAATTGATTGAAATTGAATTGAAATACTTTATTTAATCCCTTGGGAAATTCAGCACCGCAGTTCGCTCACATTAAACAATAAATAATAAACATAAAACATAGAGGTAGTCGAAGGACCACTATATAAAACCGAGTAAAACTATACACTCAGAGAATGATAAGATAAGGGGGAATCTAAGAAACATATGTAAAAAACGATGAATATGGAGAAATGTGCCATGTACCGTCAGTGCAAATACAGCAATATAGGTGCAAAAATACTGAGTTTAAAATAAGTGCGATTTAAATAAGTCCAATCGAACCCAAAATCAAAGTGTCGAGTGTCAAAAAGTACAGTTCCGTGTTAAAATAGAGTCTCTGTTCTAAATAAATAAATGCAAAGTTCAGGTGTCAAGAGTACAGACCGGTGCTACAATAGTCACTGATTCTAGATAAGATGCAATGATCAAGTATACAAGTACATTCCGGTGCACATCCGGAAAAACGGGTGCAAGCACAGCAGTTAAAAGATGTTTAGTACGTCCCCCAGGAGAACCCATGGTAGAATTCAGTTGTTACAAAAACTCAAAAATGTTGAGTATGCCCATCAGGCTACTGTAAAAACATGGCGGCTCCTGTAGAGAGGACCTGCTCCTCATGTAAATACACATTAATGGACTCATTTAAAGGTGCAGTGTGTTCTGAATGATTTTTTTTTTTTTTCCATTTCCATGAAATGAGCCCATTAATGTATATTTACATGGGGAGCGAGTCGACTCGACGGGGGCCGCCATGTTTTACAGTGATTATATACCTATACATTTAGGTGATTATAAATTCATGGAAATGTCAGTATCTAATTGTTTTATAATATGTTTTGTAATATGCACAAAAATGACCAAAATCTTACACATTGAACCTTTCAGGATTCACAGGGTTCAGTCCTCGGCCCGCTCCTTTTCTCTATTTACATCCTTCAAGGCTCTATATTCAGACTGCATGGTATTCCTGTCCACTGTTATGCCGATGACTGTCAGGTTTATATGCCACTCAGTAAGAAGAACAGCTACTCTGTATCATCGCTACTGGCATGTCAGAACAACATCAAGGCCTGGATGGCTTACAACTTTTAAAATTGTAATGAAAATAAAACAGAGGTTATGGTATTTAGTGACACTGCTATAAGGCCCTCCATAGATCTTGGCCCCCTTCGCATGTCAAGCCAATCATTTCAAATCTAGGACCCAAGGCAGATGCCAACTCAAGCTTGAATTCCAAATTAAGTTTGGTGGTCTTTTTTCAGTTGCAGCAGATATCTTAAATGAAGCCACTTTTAACTGTGAGGCACTTTGAGACAGTGATCCATGCTTTTATTTCCACCCGCCTTGATACATGATTTCAGTCGCCCGACCTCAGCTGGTACAGAATGCAACTGCACGACTTTTAACTGGCACACGTAGACGCAAGCACATTGCCCTCGTTTTAGCCTCACTGCACTGGTTGCCTATACATTTTAGGATCTGTTTTAAAATTCTTTTTTTTTGGCTTTTAAATGTCTAAATTGTCTTGCCCTACTCTACCTCACTGAGCTTCTACAGTCATATACACCCTCCCACTCTCTCAGGTTAGCTGATCAGCTGCTCCTGAGAGAGCGCAAAACTAGGCTGAAGCTCTGAGGGGACCCTGCTTTTACTGTGGTGGCACCAAAATTGTGGAACAATCTGCCTCTCCACATTAAGACAGGCCTCTTCACTGCCTGTTTTTAAATCCTTCCTGAAAACCCACCTTTCACGTTGGCTTTTGGTACAGGGTAGAGCTTTGGTTTTAATTTTTTATTTGATCTGATTAGTCTCATTTATTTATTTGTTGATTTTGATTTTGGCTTTTATTTGATTTGATTCATGTTTGAGATCTTCTAGCCTGTTCTATTTATATTTCTATCTATTTTTATGCTGCATGGGCGCTGTACATTTTATGTCTTTTTCTGTACAGCACTCTGGACCTTTATGGTTGTTATCAAGTGCTTTATAAATAAAATTTAATTGAAAATTGAATTAAGGCAGATGTGGGTATTTCACAGCCCGCAGGCCGCAAATGCATTGCTCAATGTGGTCCATAGAGTTGAGAACTAACTGGCAAGAAAAAATTTACCAAAATTTGCTTTTTTTTTTTAAATGCTTCCATTTCTTGTGTGTGTGATTTTGTCATGTTTGATGTTTACATACGAGGAAGCACAGTTGAGTCCAGTAGCCTCTGTTCACAGGCCTCCCCTCACTTTCTTACCCTTCAAAATAAAAGTCCCACTCAAGAAAACCACCTCTATTTGTTCCCAGTTCAATTTGCTTTTGAAATGACTGTTTATATGTATTTCTGGTGTTGTGAATCAACTTTTATCAGCCTCACACGTGTTGTGCATAAATAGGGACACTTTGGTTGTTGGCTTAGAATATATCAATTACCTTTGGAGATCAGTAATGATATGTTAAAGTGTTTACTACAAAGAGTAACCTCAGGGCACCATCATGTTATCATAAACAAATTGATAGTTAAAACTACAGTCTCAAATAGTTAGAAGGGTGAAATTTGAGCTCTGACTGTGGGAGTTCCAGCTGTTGTTAAAAATATAATCACAATAAGCACAGACTACAACGTGTAAAAATGCAGTGTGTGTGTGTGGGTGAGTGTATGTGAAAAGGAGCGGGAGGGGGGTAGAGGGAGAGAGATAGGGAGGGATTGGGGTGGAGTCACGTGCTGTTGAGCTCTTCACTTGGAAAAAGAGTTTACATCTTGTGTCACTCTTAGGCAGACCTGGGCATTGTACGGCCCCCGGGCCACATCCGGCCCTTTGGTTGACTCTGACCGGCCCGTGTAAGGTTTATAGGAAAATACAAAATAAACATGTTTTCTCATTTTACGTCATGCATGGACTAAAACTGCAATGCTTTTATTTTGAAGGTGTTTTTATTCACATACGTAATGACGCAGTACGTATAGCAAGACGCGCACTTGATTAGATCGTTGTCACAAACAAGTGACAAGACGACTTTAGCTCTCAAAAATGTCCGCTCCTGCTAAAAAAAAGAAAGGAAGATGCCGAATTCAGGCATTTCAACAAAAATTGGACTGCTACGTACTTATTTAGTGAAGTCAGAGGTAAAGCCGTGTGTTTAGTTTGCCGTGTTTAAGGACTGTAACTTGAGCCGGCATTACGAGACCAAACACGC
>JAFBJT010109214.1:2789-17789 GCA_016785325.1 Chascanopsetta lugubris
CATTTCCATATTTATGTTCACATATCTTTGCCAAGGCTACGAAAATCTTTCAACAAAAAAAAAAAAGGATGTGAAATAATATCTCAGTCTTTGCACGTTACTATTTTCCTTTCTCACTCCTCCAAAACTACTGTTTTAACATCTGTAACCCATGACTTTGCTGCGTCACGACGCAAAAATCACTCAAAGTTGAACCTCCCCCCTCCTCTCCTGTGCTCCATCTTACATCTGTCCTTCACAACAGTCGCTGAGTCTCGGTAACAAGGATTACCAGGGGGCTGAGATCGTGTGAGGTCAGAATTTGCTATCTATCTCTTTGGCAGTACACTCCGAAGTCAGAAATCCTCTGTGGAGGCACGAAAGAGCAGCTCTTACTCCCTGGCCCGAGAAACGCCTTGCAGTGGCAGATTCTCTCCAGAGATGACCGAGTCCTATGTATCGTAGCGTGGAGTTAATATCAGTGTCAGACTGTTTGTGTACGATGACTTGAAGAGTTCCTTTAAGTGTGACAGAGGATGACACCACTGTACTTTATGGGTCCAGACTATGTAATCATCGCCTCCTCCTGTAACATGCTTATTACATCTCACCTCAGAGGAGAATGAAGCAGATGGCAGAGAGGGGAACAAAGAATTAGACGCAGCCATCACACTTTTTTTGGGCTCTTTGAGCTGGTGACAGTTTGAGACAAGTCGTACAGACAGTGCGCTTTGCTAAAAAAAAAAGGATAATGTCATATATGACGAGAAGCCGAGCTTCAAAACGCTAATATTGTGCCACAGGGTTAAGGGGTGTAGGGCTTAGCGACATCTACTGGTGAAGTTGGATGATGAAAACAACCCTTTTGACTCTAAAAACGTCAATGTAACTGTTTAATATTTTGGTTTTGTCGATAGAAATGGAAATTATTTCACTTATAGTTTTACACAACACGCCTTTAGGGATTCTAAAGGCGGGGGAAAACTCATTTAGGTTTAAAGGTGCAGTGTGTAAGATTTCAGTCAATCTTTGTATCTGAAGAAATACAATTACAAATCATATTTAGACATTTTAAAAAATGTATAATCACCTTAAAGTGTGCCTTTCTTATTGAATTATCCTAAAATCAAGCCTTTAATGTATATTCACACGATGAGTGGGTCAGCCTTAGGAGCCGTATTTTCTTTACAATAGCCCAGATTGAACAAACTAAGCATCGTTTGAGCTTGAATGACAACCCAGGGCTACCGTATGAGGAGAAAATTCAACTTCACCAGCAGATGTCACCAAATCTGACACACGGCCCCTTCACGTTTTTGACACATTTAAGGAGTCAGGTCAAACTGGATATGGCTCCATATCGATCAAAAAGTTGCTATATCGGGTGATTACGAAGGCATTTCCACAAGCACGATGGGCAACTGGGTCTCACCAAGTGCAGGGGCCAGGGCAGCCATGTTGGGGTCCAGGTGAAAGCTCCCCATCAGGAACTGGGCCTCCGCTCCCGCAGGGTCTATCTTCAGGCCCGGTGGAAGGCTCATGTTCTGGCTCAGGTAGTACTGGTAGAGCTCAGCCTCGGAGGGCGACGGCATGGCTCCCAACCCGAGTCGGCTGTGCTGCATCTGAGTCACGTTCTGCTGGAGCAGCATCATGTTGTGCATGTGCTTCTCGCTGGTCATGTGGATGCGCAGGTTCCGCGCCACGTTGGTCTCGTAGTCGCACACCTCACACCGCCAAGTGGGTTTGCTCTTGGGCTTGGTGGGAGAGGGCGCCCCACACGGTCCGGCCATATGGGTGGACGACGGTGAGGGGTGGTGGTGGGGTGGGTGATGGCTACTGGCCTGGGTGACTGAGGGGACGGCCACCACCCCTCCTGGGGTATGTCCAAACACCTGCTCCTGCGCAGGACCGATAGATCCACCGTTCTGCAGGGTCTGCATGTTGTTCAGGTGCTTGTCCGACTGCATGTGGATGCTTAGGTTGCCCTTTGTAGTTGTTGAGTAGTTACACACCTTGGAAATGAAACAAACACATTTGAACTTTGTTGGATTACACAATAAGTGAGTGTCATTTTATATTCAAGGTGCAGTGTGTACGATTTCGGTCATTGTTGTCACTTATTATTACAATATATTATGACAAAACAAGTACATACTGACATGTACATGGACTTATAGTCTTCTGGATGTATTTTTGTCCCATTTCCCTAATATAAGCCCATTAATGTATACTGACATGAGGAGGGGGTCCTCTCTATGGAGGCCGCCATGTTTTTACAGTAGCAAAAGTGGACGTACTAAACATCTTTTGAGCTTAATGACAACTGCAGTCCACCCTGGGTTCTCCTGCATGCCGAGAGGAGTTAGGGTGAGGTCATGGATACAACTTCACCTCTAGAGGTCACCAAATCTTACACGCCACACCTTTAAGTGTATATTTCAAGTGAAAACCATGAATTAAGGAAAAACATGTACGGCAACACACCTCACAGCGGAAGGGCTTATATCCACAGGTATAACTTTCTCCCCGAGCGAGACGAGGGTGGGACTGGCCACTGCTGCAGTACGCACAGGAGCCTCCAGAGTCTGGGTGTTTCTCTTTCATGTGGGCCTCCAACGTCTGCTGGTACTTGTAATGCCAGTTGCATTTGGGACACTTTAACGTCTTGCACGAGTTGCGTGAATGCATCATGGTCATGTGACCGCCCAGGGAACGCGAGGAGCCCAGGACGGTGTCACACTTAGGGCATTCCACCCCACTCCCGATGTTGCCACCTGGCCCATGGTTCTGTGAACACTCGCCCATTCCCGCGATGTCACAGGAGCCCCCCGGGAGGGGGTGCGAGTGACCGTGAGATGAAGGGTGGAGGTGATGATGAAGGTGGTGCATGTGGTGATGGTGCAGAAGGGCTCCGTTCTCGTCCTCTCCCTCTGCTGGGCAATCATTTGGTTCTGGAGCTGTGGCACTATCTCGATTGGCACTTTCATCAGCAGCAGCATTGGAGGACAGAGGTGAGGAGGAAGTGCCAGCAGTCTCGTCCTCGCTCCTTCTGACGGCAGCTGCCGCCATCGCCATGGGAACACTGGGTCCCTGGCAGTTAAAGCTCAGAGGGAGCTCCGAGGTCCTCCCCCCACCATCTGCAATTGAACCTTCTTCCTTGACGGAGGAGCAAGTGGAAGCAGGGGCTTTGCTGTTGGGTGTGGAACTGACTGCAGAGGTGCAGGCAGAAGGCTGGAGAGCGCTACTAGGCATTAATAAAGGAGATTTGGAAATGCTTTGGTTTGAGACAGCTGGTTCCCCTGCTTCGCCCCTGCCACTGCTACTGTTACCACCACAGGCCACTGCAGTGCTTTCCATGTCATCTTCCTCCTCCCCCAACAACAGTTCCTCTTCTTCCTCCGACCCCCCTATCTGGCGCGATAGGTGTGCCTCGCTTTCGTGCCCCTCGGTGTCCCCATCCTCTCCCTTGCACGCCAACTCTTTCCCAACAGCCTCCTCTGTTCTCCCTCCCTGTTTGGGCAGGGCACTGGAGTCTTTGGCAGAGCCTGGGGATGAGGTAAGAGTGGATGCTTTGGGAACGCTCAGCCCTCCAAGTGAGAGGACCGCGCTCATTGGGGTTTGTTGTTGCTGCTGTTGCTGGAGGCCAGAGTCAGAGTCTTTGTTCAGGAGGGTTTCACTGCCCCCACTGCTGCTACCAGGCTCCAGATGGACACCACTAAACGTGCCATAGAAGCTCTGGCCGGAGTTAATGGGGAGCAGGGTGGATGGCAGAGGAGTGCTCTTATTTTTTGGTTCCAGGAAACTGATGAGCGGCTCTTTGTCCTTCCCGATGCCCTGGATGATGGCCGACGCATGCTTGTCCCCCAGCAGCCGGCGCTCGTCGTCACACAGTGTCATGCGGTGGTCATGGACGGCATGGGTGGCGAAGGAGCGCGCATAGCCAAAGGACAGCTTGCAGAGAAAACACATGAGGATGGGCTTACCCTTGCCATAGAGGGCTAACCCATCGAATTTGGAGAAATCCACGTTGTTGGGAACATCTTTGGATACACAGGACTTCTTGGCAGACCCATCGCTGTTCAGGTAATCCTTGTTGCTTTTGTGCCGCACATCGAAGACACGGAAACTGTGCAGGACAGGACTGAGACCTGCCATAGTTGAGGTATTGGGGAAACCTTGGTCTGAGTTGCCAAACCACTTCCCAAAGGACGAGGCTATGTGGAACGTGTTGATGATCTGAGGGTAGACCGAGGATGAAGTCCCAGCAGGTTCGCCCGGTTTTCCCCCACTGGTGAGAGAGTTTGTGGGAAGCAGGCCGGGTACCATGCCCCCACCACTTTGGATCAACTGACTGAGGCTCTCCACGATGTAGGCCGAGCCGTCTGGCTGGTAGACTATCTCTCCGGCCAGGTTCTCCACGTCACTGCTCTCCTCTTCCTCTTCCTCTTCTCCTTCCTCACTCCCACTCTCAGGTTCTCCCTGCTGCCGTGTGGGCTGATGACGCAAAAGAGTGGGCATGCCGCCACCGCCTGACGCCATCGGCACCCCGGGAAAGGGTTGAAGACTCGGGAAACAACTGTCGATCTCCATTTCATCCAAGTCCTCAGATTCTTCCTCTTCTCCACAGCTCACTCCCTCTTGCTCCTCGTCCTCGGGACCCTCTCCTGTGGGATGCAGCTGGCCTGTGGCGGAGCTCTCGCTGCGGGTCTGGGGTGGCGTCTGTTTTGGCTGCTGATGTTGGGACTGTACCTCTCTTATCCCTTCATGGGTTGCGCTGGGGTTTTGGGGTTGAGATGAGTAGGGAGCAGAGAGAGACAGAGGGTCCAGGGAGGGAGCCTGGTTGGTGCAGGGGACCTGTGAGTTAGAGTGATCGTTCCAGGGCTGTGGTGGTTGCTGCTGCTGGGAGGAGCTGAGCCCATCGTCTGTCCCAGAAACTACGGGAGACTCACAGCTGTCCATGCTGATGCCTACATGAGGCGTTCATCGCATCCAGGCCTGCAAAGACACAAAGCGGGATACGTGAGCGACTGCTGAAGTATTTACACCGATTCGTTGAAAGACCCCTGCACAAAGTGTACACGGGGGCACACAGATCATCATTAATCATGCTAATGTTGGGAAACGCACGAGGTCTGATGTCACCAAAGTGGACATCTCATCCTCAGCGACATTTTATTCAACTAATATTACACCTATTAAGAAAAGATCAGATACAGAGAGTAGAAAGAGGGCCAATGTGTATAGGAAGATTAAAAGAAGAACATCAAATGTATGGTGTGTGAGACAAAAGTCTGGGATATAATTGGAAAAATGACACCATGCTCATTACACTAGATTAGGTACTTAAACACAATACCTGAGACAAGCACTAATAAGCCATCCATGATTCATCTTCCTGCCATATCAGAAAGGTACCATCTTTTATCTTCACCTTCCAAACAACACTCCTAATCTTATATTCTGCAAATCCTACATCCGTTTTTAATTAACTCGCAGTCAGGAGAAGAAAAAAAAGAGGCAGAAACAGGCTAACTTAATGGATCAAATAGATTCCTGTGAGATAATTAGACAAGTGAGAAGCCACCCATCAGCTCATTGTACAGCAACACAACTGCATCTGAATAAAGCGCTTCTGAACAGTATTATTACTGTCTTCACGTTGTGTACATAGAAGGGGAATAATATCCACGTGCATTATTGAAATAGATGGGTTTAAACTCTACCATGAGCAATAAAAGCCAGTATTTTCTAGGAGCCCAAAATACATAAGCTGGGTTGGGACTTGACTGCAGCTGTGTTTAGATCTTGCATCCAATAACCTCCACGCTCAGCCTGGTTTCAAACACTCCAGCCGTCCTCCGCCTCTGAAATAATAAATGGGAGCCGAGCTTTCGGGAGCTAGCCATGCCCCGAGCATCTGAGAGGCCCAACACAGGCTGCAATTTAGAGTGCAGAAGAGATAAAATGATAGCGCGAGATACTGCTGAGCTAATAATTTTATTAAAGGGATGCAGCCAACATTGATTAAAGGGGGCAATCGGGCTGAAACCAATAACTCTGGGCTGCCCTTTAACCCACCATCACTGAATATTACATGAGCAAAGTTTCCCGGCACCACGCTCGCCGCCATGTCCCGGCTGATTAGCGCATTCACTGCTTGCACTTGATTTATTTACTTATTTACTTAGGGATGCAAATTTCAGCTGTGATCAGAATGGAGTCTTCCCCCACGCCCCAACATAATAACCACCGAGGGAGAGGAGAGATTGATAATGTCTGTCTGCCTCTTCATGAATGTCTGATGAAGCTCACCTCCCACACAACATACCTGAGGCCCCTCTAACCTGAACGCGCTTCAACTGTAAACCTGCTCAAAATGTGCACAGACATGAGAAGATGAAGTCACTACGCGCTGACATAATAGAAACGGTGACGGCGGAGATGACTTACTATCGCAAATACCAGGGGGAGAGACGGTTTCTGTGGGTATGGTCACTGCCGTTGTTTTGTTTACACAGTGCAGACGCTCACCCATGTGACCCCCGTGTTGCTTTGCATACAAAATGAAAGGTATTAGACCGGCTGGCTTATTAACAAGATTGCTTTATACAGCCAGACATGATTTAGAGATTGCTGCCATATTGAGTGAGGGGATACTAGCCCTACTGGTCTGTATTTATTATCTGCTCCATTAATAAGAGGCTATGAGCTCAACAGCCATTTCACACAAATGGAGCGAGGGCAGCGAGGAAAAAGAATGATGCCACATGTCAAACAGACAGTGATTTTTCAGCAGTACATGAATAAACAGGACAAAATGAAATCGGCCTATAATGTCTTTGGTCTGAGAGGGACAGATTCCACTGCCTGTCCTCATCAGGCGGACAGACACTGGAGCCCACATGTGCAACTGGCAGTTAAAGGTGCAGTGTGTAAGATTTGGTGGCATCTAGAGGTGAAGTTACAGGTTGTATCTACCACTTCACCCTAACCCTTCTGAGCAGGCAGGAGAACCTGTGGTCGACTTCAGCTGTCATTAAAACTCAAACGATGTTTAGTACGTCCTCTCTGGGCTACTGTAAAAACATGGCGGCCCCCATAGAGAGGACCCGCTCCTCATGTAAACATACATTGCTGGGCTCATTTAAGGGTAAAGGAGAAATATTACATCATTGAGGTGATGATCGAAATTCATAACAATTTCAGCATGTCATTGTTTTGTAATATTTTTGGAAGTGACAAAAATGGCCCAAATCCTTACACACTGCCCCTTTAAGACCGCTGATACAGCTGAGGTACCGGTCGACCTCTGGAGTTCTCTGCGCTCGTGTACAGCACAGGGCCAATGTACCCATCCTTTCCCATTACTGCGGTAAGATACCCGAGGCAATTAGCAGCAGCAGGCAGGATATCACAATGACTCCTGATCAGTGCTGGAGCCCTAAGCCAGCTTAGTGTGCATGTACACTGCTTACAGAAAACAGGATTGCCCTTTAAAATCAAGATGGTGTAATTCAATAACCTGCAGTGGTTACTGATGAGCAATGGGATTGTCTGGAGTCGGCGAGTCGCAGATGGGCCGACCGATACAACGCTGTTTGTCTCCTCCGAGGTCTGCCTGGCTCAGTGACACCTGTTTAAAGCAGGAAAGGCTTTAATCTCTGGGAGGCACTAAACAAGTCCGGGAGACAGACAAAGAGACGCGGTCGAAGGAGAAGAGGGGGAAGTGGAGGAGGCCGGCGTCTCAGCGCGCTGACTGTGTTGATAACCACAAATCTCAATGATGGAGCCGCCCAGTAAAGGTAACGATGCCGCTGAGTGGTATCATGTGAGCTAATATACTGCAATATGTAAAAGAAAGACAGAAAGAAAGAAAGAAAAGCTTCTTTACTTTAAAGGTGCAGTGTGTAAGATTTGCTGATATCTAGAGGTGAAGCTGCACGTTGGATCCGTCCCCTCCCCCTCACCCTTCTGAGAACCTACGGTAGACGTCAGTTGTCATTGAAACTCAAAAGATGTTCAGTACATCCCCTCTGGGCTCCTGTAAAAACATGGCGGCCCCCGTAGAGGGGACCCGCTCCTCGTGTAAATCTACATTAATGTGCTTATTAAAAGGTATCGGGGGGGAAACATTTTGACAGTGAGGTGATTATAAATCCATGCAAGTGTCAGTGTGTGATTGTTTTGTCATACTTTCAGAAATGACACCCAAAAAAAAAAGCGACAAAAAGCGTACACACTGCACCTTTTAGCGCTGGCACTGATGCTGAAGTGCACCAACACAAATGACTCTGCCATGGTCCTTGCCCCTGTGCCGTATCGCTAATTCTAAATGTGGGCTGACTGGGTTGACAATAAGCAGCCAGTATGCAGCCAAAACAGGCTTTAGTGGACAATACGAGATAATCAGAGGGAAGAAAGGGCCGGATTCCTGAGCTGATCTGAGGGAGAGCATGCCGATGCACAGATCCCCGACTGCAGGACTCACACTCCTGCTGCCACCTGCCTTCAAAGGCTTCATGCCAGGGTCTCCCTGTTTCCCTCCTTCTCTCTCTCTCTCTCTCTCTCTCCACCGACAAAAAAATAAAAGTCACACTCCACAACATCTCCCCCCCTTTCCTCCCCCTCTCCTCCACCCGAACAACACAGATAAGGCTGAACCCTGTGAGAAGGCCTCAGTTCTAATGAACACTGTCAGAGAGCGGGTCTGGATGTCATTTGGTTGGGATGGAAAATGAGATAAGTTTTAAGTTATGGGTTCTTTTATTAGGTGGGATTTACCAGCCAACTGAGGGAGGAATTAAAGGCTAAGAAACCATCTGATTATAAGCATGCCTGATCACCTGCCTAAAGGCCTGGCCTTGCCTCCAGAGGACCCGTCTCTGCGCGGGTTTCCTGAGGGATTTATCTGCGACTCGGGCCCGAGAGCGCTGCTCGGCTGCGGGCGCCGCGCAGAACCGACCCTCACTCTCATCCCGGCGCATGTCCGCGGTGCGGTGACACCTTTTTTCAAAAGAGGGAAGACATCGCTTCTTCATACGCCTAGAGGACCCCCGACACAATAAACCAGATCTGGTTTTCAATTGTTCCTCCTTGTGATGTTGTCTGTGTGTGTGTGTGTGTGTGTGTGTGTGTGTGTGTGTCTGGCCTCTGAGCCTTCACTGAGCCTGGCCAGCCACCGCAGGGTAAAGGGGCGCTTATTGGAAAATCAATGGTGTGAACGCTAAGCAAGTTACAGGAAGATGTGGGAAGGAAGGGTTCTTATTGATAAAGCAGGGGAAGGCCTTTGATGTTGCACTAGGGACATGCTCATTGATGGGGGAACCATTGTAGTCCTCGGGCAGAGTGAGGCCGAGGTTTATCTCATAGGTTGGTTCCAATTAATCACCAATAAAAGCCGTGCATGCATTGACTTAAGCCCAGTTTAAAGGTGCAGCGTGTACGACTGTGGTCATTTTTGTCACTTCTGTTGGCGGAAGAAAATATTACAAAACTATTTTTGGTTCCCACCAGCCTTAAATGAGCCCGTTCAGGTATATTTACACGAGGGGTGGGTCCTCTCTAGGGAGGCCGCCATGTTGTTGTTTTTTTACAGTAGCCCATAGTGGACATAATAATCTTTTGAGCCTCAATGTCAACTGGGGGCTAGGGGTGACGGTGAGGTGATGGATACAACATGCAACCTCACCACTAGATGTCACCAAACCTTACACACTGCCCCTTTAACACCCGACAGGGCTCAGTCAATTCTGTTTGTCACACAGTGGGACTGTAATACACTCTCTGTGTAACTGTATCCACCGTCTCATCCAGAGACCTGATAATCAAATTAAAACGAGCGGAATGCTGCCACATGTGAGAGGGCGTGTGTTCTCCTCACTGCCGCCGAACACGGGTCACACTCAAGAAACGCACCATCGCAACTGATTCCATTTTCGCTGTCATGAAGTTTCCACCGATACTTTGACCAAATAATAACGATTCCCATCAGAGTTGTCTGAGAGGGAAATGCGAGTTTCGCTGTCCGAATACATATCGGGTACACGGTGTTCTCGTTCCCTCTGCTCCCTCACGCTGTAAATCAGGTGATTAACCATGCGCGACGTTGTTGTTTATCGTGCGCAGTAAATATTGTGTTGACTATTCTGCTAATGCAGACATAAGGATGCTCCAGTATTGCTCCGACTGCAGGAGGCAAAAAGTCACCTCAGGTCGATGGCACTCAGCCTGTAAACAGGGCTTCCCGTAAAATCAATGATCTTCAGTAGGAGCTATCAGTCTGTGGAACAGAAATAGCCATGGCTGTGTTGAGTCTGAGGCGGGGAGGAGCAGAGCTGTGTGTGTTTACATGAGCGCGTGTGTGTGTGTGTGTGTGTGTGTGTGTGTGTGTGTGTGTGTCTAGAGGGTCAGTCACTGGCATGTCTGGGTGCATTTCTCACAGATAGCACAACTGAGTCATCCAGCTTTTGCTGTGTTACAGACACTCTGAACCTACATGCAATAGGTGGTGGTGCTTCACAGTTTAAAGACGCAGTGTGTGCGATTTTTGTCACGTCTAAGAATATTACAAAACAGTTATATGTTGACATCCATATGAATTTTGAATGACCAAAATGTCTTTTTCCCCCATAACCCTTCAATGAATCCATTAATGTATATTAACATGAGGAGCCGGTCCTCTCTACGGCGGCTGCCATGTTTTTATGGTAGCCCAGAGTGGGGCATGCTCACCTCTAGATGTCACCAAATCGGACACACTGCACCTTTAAGGATATTTCTAAGGTTGTTTCGCACACATCTAATTAGATTAGGAACAAACACAAAACTGCGAGCTGAAATTCCCAAGAGGCCATGCGCTGATTGTTCTAGTTTAGTTTAGCAACCACTGGGAACACGCAGCACCGGTCAGAAACAGCCAAATTGATCTGTTTGAAGTATGAATCGCCTCCTTTGTTAATAGACTTGAAATAGAACCTGGAAAATGATTTTAGTCTTCACGCAGCACCGTCAAAATTCTGCTAATCCATTCCACGTTGCAGAACGGAGGAGAAGTGATTCCAGACAAAAGCGGCGGTGAAATCCCGGCGCAGCAGAACCGCATGTCACTTCTATACGCAGGGGCCAGTCTGATTAAATGATCCGCAGCTCAGCTCTGACATCCAGAGTCATCCAGAGGGGATTTACACATGGCACCGGAGTGTTTCCTCAGTTTTGGAGGGTGTGATAGAAACAGCGTGCTGGTGTAATTAGAAGTAGTTAATTAGCTGTGGGTTAATTACTGGGCTCGGCAGAGTGTTGGCGAAAGACCTGGTGGGGTGGCGAAGCAGAGGGAAGCAGTGAACACACAGCAGGAAGCTCCCAGTCTCCTGCCAATTAGCAAGCAGCATGGGTGGGGTGGGGTGAGGTGGGAGGTGGGTGGGGGTGGGGGTGGGGGTGGGGGTGGGGTGGATGAGTACAAATGTGGGCAGGCTCATATCTTCTCATTGAAACCTTTAGTGTAGGATCAGGTGAGAGCGGACGAAACACATCCGGTTTACATATGCACGATGTTAAAGTCGCAAAAAAATTACAAAAATGAACGTTTTTAAAAGTCAGAGTGAAATTTTGATTTCAATAGGAAAAACAAATCCGTCCTTCATTTGCCAAACACACTGACAGACCGCGCAGTCTTATTCTGCTGTTGTGTCCCGCGTGGTTTGTTAAGAAAGCTTTGTAATTTATAAGAGCATAAATTATCCTTGGAATTAAGGTATTGATGTATAATCAGAGCGGGGCTATCGGGCACGAGCCAACGTTCGCCCCCAGGCAACCCGGTGCGCCGAGCACACTCACACACAGTAAACACTCGGCAGGGCGTCGGCGAAATTGCTCGACGGACGTAGAAACACACTGAGATGAAGGAGCGGACGGGAGATGTGTCTTTCAAATACTTATCATATTAGTTCGATACACACCCCCCCCCCCAAACCCCGCCCGTATTTCTGCTTAATTCGAGATGAGCGGACACGGAGGCTTGAAGGATTCGCTACAGTCCGACGTGGAACATCACATCCTCTCACAGGCAGAGTCCACTTTCCCATCGTGTGGAATGCAGCAAGCGCCAAGAGGACACTTGATACTTTGTGCACTGGTCTATCTGGTACTAATCAAGCAGAAAACAACACGCTGATCTCCATCCTTGGGAAGTTTCTTCCTCATTGCAAAATAGACATTTGCAGACGTGCGGTGTGTTTCTGTTGCGTCTGCAGATTGGCAGGGAAAAGGCAAACGAGGGAGTGGGGGGGGGGAGGTGGAGAGAGACGGAAGGAGCCAGATTGAGATATGGTGCTGGGGAGAAAGTGAGAGAGCGGCTAAAGACACGTGTCCGATGAAAGGTCAGGGACAAGGGGGGAAATGTGCTGATCAAAGTCTTTGAGCCCCAGGACCTTCATTTCGACTAATTATCAAATCTGCCCCTATTTATATCTGCGGGAAGCAGACGTGCTCTCAAGAGAGGATGGAAGTGAAATCTGCTAACTGCAGTGCTTTCACAGCGTCTGTTTGCACTCGCTCCATTTCATTCCTCTGCAACAGTAACAGGACGAGGGCGGGCGATTAAAGGGGCAGTGAGTACGATTGGGTGACCTCTAGGGGTGACGTTGCGTGTTGCATCCATCACCTCGAACTCGATCCCTCTGAGCACGCAGGAGGTGTCATTGAAACTCAGCAGATGTTTAGTGCGTCCACTGTTACTGCTGTAAAAACATGGCGGCCTCCATAGAGCGGACGCTCCCTCCTCGTGTAAATATATATTCATGGGCTCATTTAAGGGTCATGGGGAACAAAAACATTTAGGTGATTATAAATTCATGAAATTGTCAGTAATCGTGTTGTAATTTTTTTTGTGACAAACATGACCTCAATCTTACACACTGCACCTTTAAGAGAGGCAATGACAACAACTTATTTGGCGGGAAAAGTGAGGGGCGAAGAAAATAATTTAAGACTGAGAACAATGTCAACTATGACATCATGATACTTTTGGGAGGCGGGGCAGTCTTACAATCTATTGTCTAAATAGATGGATGACATGGTGCCACACACACACACACACACACACACACACACACACACACACACCCTCCCGCAGCGCTGCAGTTAAGGCCAGCCAACCACAAACACAGTTGTTAAATGATCAATACCATTGAAATATTAAACCTTAAGAAGCCACATTATTGATCGAGAGCCCAATGATAAAAAGGTTTATTCTCACAATTGTGGGCTTTATGTAAATGTTTGGCACAAACCATCAGCACTCCATCCACCATGGGATTTGGTCCCTCCCCCCAACCCCCCAACCCCCCCAACCTCAACCTCACTTGACACGCTCATCTGTGCTAATGCTGAACAACATACCAAGCCCCTGCCAACACAGGGACTCCCTCCCCTGAGCGACCTTGTAGCCGGGGGGACGTGATGTAGGGGCTCCCCGGCAGGAATGAACGGCACACGGGGGCAAACGGTCCAGCGGAGTCACGCAGGCTCCGGCTCTGACAGACAGATATGGGACATGGAGAACACGTCTGTAATCCCGGGCCTTTCTCTGTAATCTGGAAAACTAATACCTGAGTAATGACCCAGTCTCACACCTGGTAAAACACAGGGTTCACTGGCACCTGGAATTAAACAAATATCCACTTCGGAGCCCTCTTAAAGGGACATACCCCCACTGCGAGCGCGGGTGAGAGATCCAACTCTTAACTTTGCGGCGCAGTCATGTAAGGGAAGGGCAGGGGGTGGGAGGAGGGGGGGGGGGGTGTGACCTGAGTCACGCACAGAGGCTCAATGGAGGCAGTGCCACAAGCCCGAGGGTTAGGCCCAGTGTTGGTGAAGTGTCTAAACCTGAGCAGGGTGATAAGATCCCTTTTAGAAGGCATGTGAAGAGCAAATGACCTGGAAACCGGAGTAATGTGGATAAAAGCTGTCCAGGGTGAGAGCAGAGATGTGGAAAGTCATGCAGCGTTATGTGTGGAAAATGGAGACTCGCTATCTCTCGTACGCACCTCATACTGACGAATACGCTTCAGTCCCATACACAGGATGCCTGTGTGTGTAAAGCCCATCATGTGTGGGAGGACACACACACACACACACACACACACACACACACACACACACACGGATTAGAGGGTGTCCCAGTGAAACCATTCTGTGGAAATGATTTCTCTGCAGAAAAAAGAGGCATGAAAGCCAACGGTGACCTGGCCTCTAATTCTAGAGTAGGATATCCTGGATAAATAATTAGAGGGTTCCTTTGAAGACCTCGCACAGCCAAACCATTCACTCCCCACTTCACATTTGCTTAAGTCATTAATGACAAAGATTTCGAAAGGAAAAGCGAAAATCTTTCGGGTACACAAATACTTTCTTTCCTTCTCTCTCTCTCTCTCTCTCTCTCTCTCTTTTTTTTGTACTTTTATGAGGCCTGGCCCAAATTCCTCTCTGCTTAGCTGAAGCTCTTATCCTGGGAAAGAACTGCTCCCGTTTTAAACAATAAACCTCAGGGGAGAAGTGTTTTCTATTGCCCCCTTCCCCTGCTGAATTATGGGAGTTAATAAAATTAAAATAATGTGCCCTGTGTTTTTAAAGAGGATGTGAGCGCAGGAGCGGTTGGGACACTGGATGTCAGACACAAAGGGGACTTGCACAAGCACAAAGAGGAATGAGAGAGAGGGAGAGAGAGAGAGAGAGAGAGAGAGAGAGAGAGAAGTCTTCTCAAACTCCAAAAGAAAAAAAGCGTTTCATATTTTAGAATGACAAAGGAGTGTGGTAGTCGGCCCGTTATGAATATCAAAACCATCCCCAACTTAATCGACATGGCTGACTTCTGATTCATGGCTGCGCTCGTGACATCTCCAGTTAGCGCTCGTGCTCAGTCACAGCGTGTGCCACTTCTACGGCGGCGCTCTGCGGCTCACCAGGATTATTTGTTGGAAATAAACAGAATAGAATGTGACATGTGGAATTACATTTATCACAAAC
>JAFBJT010109214.1:20289-70086 GCA_016785325.1 Chascanopsetta lugubris
CGAGGTCTGAAGGTCAAACACTGCAAAGGGAACCCACGCATTCCTCAGAGGACAGGCACACATCTTTGATGCATGCACGTGTAAGCATATTCAACTCGTTCAAGCTCCACTCCTGCACCCCTCCGCCCGTCCATCTGACCACTGTGTGACTTCAAATAAAACATATTCACACTCTGAGAATTACATGTTGGATGAATTCCCAGAAAGAAACAACATCATAGTAAAAAAAAAAAAAAAAAAAACCCAAAAAAAAACAATATGAAAAGGCGCAAAGGGTGAGGATAAGGAATAATCATCTGCTGGGGATTAAGTTGTAGGCTCTCACAGATGGGGATGGTCGGCATGTCTCGCTTGTCTCCGCCATGGGAGTCACAGCGGAGAGCTGAGGTGAAGGGGAGGCATGATTACAAGACTTTGGAAGAGGAGACGAGTGGACAATGCGGGCGGTGCATGTGCGGCTCAGCCCCGCTGTAATTTACATTGCTGGGTAATTAGCTGCAGGATCGGGGGCTCGAGCCAATGACAGATGCCTCTCACAGGGAAGGACCAGGCATGTGAAGAGGACCGGAGCTTTACCTCCATGACACATAACGTTCATTGATTCAGTCAGTCGGGGGGGCGGGGGGGGGGGGGGGAGGGGTCAAGGGGGGGGGGGGGGGGGGGGGGGGGGGGGGGCATGTGTCAAGGGCAAAGAGAATACAGGAACTAATGATGGCGGATTCAGGAAATAACGTAACAAGAGACCTCACGTCTGACATCTGATGGATGCTTGTGATGTTTAAGGCTCGATTTGGAGAACGGTGTCCACCTATCCACACTTCATCCAAGCACATGTATGCATGTGTACTCGTAAGACCACTACACATAGCAGGAGAGTTTACAGGGCAGATGACAAAACAAAATTTTTTTGTCACAGGAAAGAGGATTAAAGGCACAGTGTGTGAGATTTCGGTCGTTTTTGTCACTTCTAAAAAGATGACACAATAATTAGATACTGACATTTTCATGCATTTTGTTCATTACCGCAAAATGAGCCCAGTATTGTGTATTTTCACGAGCAGCGAGTCCTCACAACGGAGTCGTGCTCAGAGTGGACACACTGAATATCTTTTTTTTTTCATGACAACTGAAGTCAACCATAGGTTCTCCTGCCTGTTCAGAGAAGGGTGAGGTGATGGATACAACGTGCAACGTCACCTCTAGAGGTCACCAAAAATCACATACTGCACCTTTAAGCGAGAGTAGGTGTTCCCTGAGAACCGTGCATTTGATACACACTTAATTAATGATGTCATTGTTTTGACTTTGGGAGAGCAAGTCAGCAAACAAGATTAACAAGATCTAGCTGTGAGGAGAGTGTTATCGGAATACAAAAGGAAATAGGCCACGGCGCCATGAATCTTAACCCAGAGCTTTTACACACAGCAACTCCTGCGACAGACTGATCACGCATGCAACTCTGTGTGTATGCATGTGAGACTAAGCAGCCATCGCAGACACAGTGCCACGCTGAGTCACTTGTCACTATGGAGAAGGGAGTTTCACACTCAGGCTGTTATGCCAGTGGACTGGGGCATAGCTAAGAGTCTTTACACAAGCCAACTCGTACTGGGAATGAAGCCATAAGGCACATGCAGCGCGTGCACGCACACGCACACACACACACACACACACACACACACACACGTGCACAATTCCACCACATACCACAGACAGAAACAAAGCATGAAAAAAAAAAACCCCATTGACAATAAAAAAAACAAAAACACCTTGTCATCCATGCGTGTATGAGCAAACTTGCTTATCCACATTTGTGCTCACCTTCGTTCACATACACAGCGGAAAAAACATGTTTGCGAGGAGGTGAGAATTAGAGCAGGGGCAACTGGCTCACCCTGAAAGTTCAAGTTGAGTGCCACTACAAATTACAAGTTGACAGCGCAAATTATCCCCAGTGCGCGATTCTTACATGTGCATGTGCGCGCTGGTGTTTGCTGCATGGGCAGCCGCCTCCAGACAGCTGTTCTGGGGTGAGTTATTTACATGTCGGCCATTATCTCTTCCAAACAAAAAAAAAAGAAAAAAAAAGGCACATCACTGTATAATCTCCCTGGAGCTGCGCTGACCGGTCAGTGGCCCAGACTAGCCGCCTCCTGCTCGATGTCAACAAGGGGACCCTCTGCCCCGTCTCCGACAGATGCCCCGTGTGTGAGCCGCGAGGTGCCAGAGTGATCGGAGCGGTGTAAAAGGAGAGGGCGACTAATTGGTTCATAACCTGTAATTGGGGAAATGTAATTGGAGTGGACTTGCAGATGCCAGGTGCACCTTCAGGAGGCGGGGCAGTGGTTTGCCCTTTTGACTGGCTATAAGGGAGAGTGTGCATGTGTGTGTGCGTGTGTGTGTGTGTGTGTGTGTCGGGAGCAAGTGGGATTAGGTGCAGGGGGGGGAACATGACACTTCCATAGTGAGTGCCCCCAAAGAATATAATTTAGGTGTGGCGTGTGCCTATGAAAACCACATGAAAGCCCGTATAGTGAAACCTGTCTCAACGCTCCACGGCCACGCCCACTGTGACTTGGGCACACACACACACACACACACACACACACAGACGCACACACACACAACAGCCTCACGTCCATGGGCAATCTCCTCAGTCCACTATCGGGAGTGAGAAATTTGCAGCTCAACATTTTCTCATGGTTCACATGGTGGGTCAATGTGATCAATACGCTCATGGCCCACCTAGCCAATACCAGACCTCTCCCAATCAATGTAATGGGGCTGAGTGTTAATTGGGACATGGTAGTAGAAGGGGTGGGTGATGGAGCGTGATGCTCGTCTTGCCGAAGCATCAGAAATGCTCCGCGGGGTCTTAATGAAAGCTGCTTAACGTCGACACGTTTATTTCTTAATCGCCACGGCGAGACGTGTTTTCATAGAAGGAGACGGTCGGGATGGTGCGTGCAGAGGCAGGGAGGGAGGTATTTGTGGGAACATCTGTTCTCCCTGCCCATCAACATATGATTATTGGTAATTAGCCGCAACGCCTGCAGTTGTGTGGGCGCGGCCGTGTGTCCCCCCCTACCCCCACACCCCACCCCCACCCCTCTCTGACCAGGTATGCAGGAAGGAGCCGCGAGACACGCCGCCGCCTCGTCTCCTGTCGTCAGCCCCATTCTGCGCCTCATTCATCAGGGCGACCCTCGCTCACATGCACCGTGTTGGAAATTCACACCATAAAAGAGATTAAAAAAAAACAAAAAAAAACGCTTAGACGGGACTGAATGCAGACAGGGCGACGGAAATGGAAGAGGTAAAGGCGGACAAAGGCGAGCGTTGACTGCGCATCGCACACATGAATGTTCTCTTTGCATAAAGTAAAGCAACATGGGGGGATTCCTGGCCGCCGACGCGAGGAGCTGCTCTCTCTAAAGAAAAGCGGCCTTCGCATTCCGCTTTGAAC
Source organism: Chascanopsetta lugubris (assembly GCA_016785325.1). Lineage (NCBI taxonomy): Eukaryota > Metazoa > Chordata > Actinopteri > Pleuronectiformes > Bothidae > Chascanopsetta > Chascanopsetta lugubris. The sequence goes on from JAFBJT010109214.1 coordinate 23,756, forward strand.
AGGACGGCGGCATCCACTTCAAACGGAGAGTAAATCAATGCCTCTCCACTCAGCGGCCATGCCTGCTGCCATTTATTGGGGAGAAACAAGTGCTAAAGACGGCGCCGAGAAATAAATCTGCATTGTTAAGTGGGGGAGATATTTTCGCAGCTCGGATGTGACGTACACACGCATTGTTAAAAATACCACTGTGATATTCAAACATTCAAGACTCCTTTTCTCACACACGCTCTTGCTCCATTTGATGGAAACCTTGGGAAACTTCCAGTGAGGAAATGAATAAATTAAACAAAGGCAATGAATGAGGGGAGACAGAGTAGGGGGGGGGGGGCGGGGGGAGGGGTTACAGGGGGGGGGGGGGGGGGGGGGGGGGGAGTGATTACAGACACAACTGTTTACCTGCCTTGTTTGGAGCATTTGAGAGACGGAGGTTGAAAAAAAGAATGTAGAGCACAGGAAGAACCTGCCTGACACATATTCTGTCTGTCAGCTAAGTGGAAGTAGGAAGTGATGGTAGTTTGGGGGTGGGGGGGGGGGGGCTCCACCAGAGCAAAGGATGTTTCCCTTGCGCTGCCTGATGTCTCTGCATGTTTATACAGGGCACAGGGTTAGTCAACGTGGCATCCAGCCCAGAACTCTGCTGCACCACACAAGCTCCTGTCAACTTTTACTCGCCATGCGAAAGTCACGCACACAGGAACCCAAGAGAGAGAGAGAGAGAGAGACTATTTACTTTATTAACTAAAACCTTTCGGGCCGCGACTCTCGCTTCGCCTCGCAGGAGCCATCTATCTGCACCATTAGTTGGGAGTGCGGACATCTGATAGATATATTGATCTTTCGCAATTTTTGCGTTGTCTGGTGAAGATTAATCAACATCGTCCCTCGCTCTGAACATCCTGCTGACACCGTCGAACGCCGACGGGTCAGGGGCGGTGGGGGAGGCCTGAGATCAGGACACCCTCTGACCAAAAACACAAGGTGGCCCCAGCAAGACCCCGACCTACCCCCCCCCCCCAACCTCTAAATTACCCAGGCTGACACCACATGGGGAGAGAGAGAGAGAGAGAGAGAGAGAGAGAGAGAGAGAGAGAGAGAGAGAGAGAGAGAGAGAGAGAGAGAGAGAGAGGGAGAGGGAGAGGCTCAGGCCCACCTTATAGCTCCGTACTGGAGCAGTGGCTGAGCGGGTCAAGACCTGCCCCATTAGGGAGCAGGTCAAAGCCACATAACTCTTTAGCTAAGGTGAGGGTCACTGCGATGCTCCGTCCATCCGGGGTCAACCAGAGGTCTCCGGCCACCGAGGTTCATGGCAATACAATAAAGTAATCAATCTGGACGCTGGACCCTGGTCAATAATATACTCCCCGGCAGCGCGGGGTCACCACCTGTTCCCTGGCCTCTCCTTGGACTGTCCTCGCCTCCTGAAGTGCCTACATCTTAGATTTCACCGTCCAGGGGACGCACGGGAAGACTGCGGGGTCATGTAAACAAACCACGGGCAAAGGGTACGTGGTAATAAACATTCGTCATGTACAAGTTATTAGTAGACTTTCGTGGGAAGACGGCTGAGGCGAACCTTGCCAACACTACGCGCATCAGCTGAACCCACGGACTGTACGTGAAGATGAGCGCAGGGTCATTTGAGGTCAATTGTGGGCAAGACCCTCGTCGCCATTTCGCCAAACTCTAACTTCTCCTAGTTCCTGGTTCATTCAAAAACGGGCAGGGAGGCGGAACACACACAGGGCTGCGGGTGGGGGCCCGTGGCGCCGCCGCGTCACCCGCGGTGGTGTTTAAATGTGTGCGGTGCAGCTCGGCTCACCCTGTCGCAGGTTAAACACTGGACCAGACTGAGGATGGAGCCATCGAAGATGTCGGAGATCACACTGCGATAGTGCGACTGTTTCTTCTTCCTGGCACCGAGCAGCAGCTGAGCTGGAAGACACGGCACGGCATGGCGGGACGGACTCAGTGTGATTGACGGCAACAACATGACTTGTGTGTATCTCATCAAGAGAGAGACAGAGGGGCTTTACAAGAGTGAGAGAGTCTGAACGAGACCTCATCAGGACTGTTCCTCACCCTTTTTGAACGAGTATATGGGACCTGCAGAGCGGAGTGGGCTGGAGCGAGGGGGGCTGGAGGACAGTTTGGTGTGCAGCTCCTGAAGAGTCCGCACAGGACTGCAGGGAGTGGACTGGGTCATCGATGCTTCGTTGTCGGGCTCTGAAAATATGTGACGTGAATACAGATAATGTCCTTCAATCAAATGAAGGATCAGCTTTGCACATTGTTCAGGCGAGTGTTATACCTGAGGTGTTGCTGCTTTGGCCTTGCCCTTGCACGGCCGTAATAGACGTCTGGTTGTTCTCTTGGTTTTGAACCTCGGTGTTTTCTGCAGCAGTCGTCACCTCCTCCTCTCCCGTCGCGGCAACCTCCTCCACCGCTGCCGTGTCCACGTCGGCATCCTCATCCATCTCTTGCGAGCCTCCACGGAGCGAGGTACCAGAAACCCGACGTTCCTTCAGCTTCTCCTTCTCCGAAATGACGCCGCTCGGACCGACTCCCGCCGTCCCCGTCGCCCTGACTCCGTCGCACTCATCCTGCAGCAGCAGCTCAATTTCGCCCATGCCCCCTCCCTCGCCCCGGTCGCTGCTGGAGCCGGACTCGCACGACAAGAACTCGTCCTCGGAGGGCGAGCGGTCGCCGTCTCTTCGGTCCTCCCCGTCGCTTCCATCGCTGCTCATGCTGCACTCGGTCAGAGGCTCCTTCAGCTCCTCGTGTAGCTGGTCCATCAGACAACGCAGGAACTCCTGAGTGTCCTTGGGCAAGAAAAGCACAGGGGGTTACGTCAAAGGGAGGATGAATAACATGGCTACATAGGCGGAGACAAGGGTGAAGAAGGATATGTGTCAATGGGGAACAACATTGAAATCTTTGAAAATGACTCATGACAAGACATTTGAAAGAGATACATGTAAAAGGGGAATCATTTGAATTGTGTACCAAGGGATAGTTCAGTGTTGAAGTCAGTGTGAGGATGTGAAAGGTCAACTCACAGTCTATCAGATTATGTCGAGAAGTTTGAGAAAAAAGCTAATTAGCTTCCTATGCGCTCTATGAGAAGGTACACTAGTGTTAAAATCCAGTTGCAATCATTTCTACAAATCACCTTGTGTTTATGTATGTAGCTGTTTTGGCCAAAGGGGGAAACATGGATACACAGGAGTTGGCAGATTTTTAAAAATAAATGACAGTGTCAAGACGCTGAGAGATATAGTTACCTGCTGGTTGCTTGCCCCTACCTGCTGAGCGTAACCACGAAACATGGGGTTCACCAGTTTGATCCCGTGAGACAGACTGGTAGGGACAACGTAGCTGGGCCTGAGAGGGAAGCATCAGCGGATCATCAGTCTCAGCGGAATGATGTTATCGTTGTCTCGGAATCTTTCACTGGTTGTGATTATTACCGTTTTTTATGCCAGAGCTCTGAAATGAGTTTCTGGTAGCTCTTACACAGAGCAGGCTTCTTATCGGTGCGGACCAGTCCACCACAGTCCAGGAAGAACTGAGTGAGAGGAGGACTGGTGAGGAAAGAGAGGGGAGAACTTACATGAGTGAGTACGGAGAGAACTCAGAGGAGGGAGAGTCACAAACTCGGCAAAAGAGGAAGTGAACTCACCAGTTGGACAGCGCCTGAAGAGCTGCGTTCATGTAGCAGGAGTTGCCGATGTTTTTCATCCCCGTCAAGCCTGTGAAGAAAAGCAAAAATCCCAGACATGTTCATTGTTGGAATTCAGACTTGGTGGCTTAGATGCTGTCCTCAGATTCTTGAAATAATTCAGACAGGGCGGCAGCACTAAGGGCTTATTATCACCTTCAGACTGGAATTAAAGTATAAGTGGTTGTGGCTTTTCTCAGATTAAAACCACCTCAGTACATTGATTGTTCTACTCATTCCTGCACAGAGAGCTGTTTACCTGTGGATACAAAGTCGCTGCTGCAACCGAGCACTGGTCACCTACAAGGTTTATTAAGATTGAATGTACCACATGTTCACGTTGCACCAATTTCAATGTGTATGGTGAGAGTGAAATCCTTAAAATAAGTGGTGGGCCACGTTAAGAGAGACGTGGATCTGTTAATTGGGAGAGATGAAATCACGAATAGATGAGTAAAGTAGATTTTTGTTCAGGAAATGAAACAATTGGTCATACCTCTGGGTTTCAGCTCATCCTCCTCTGACTCTGAACCCTCCTCCTCTGCCACAGCGATGGGTACGGCTTTCAGTGGATGACCTACTGGCTGAGGAGCGGCTTCCTGGGAAAATGATTAAATAGATGCTATAATCAGGAAGGTGAGATTTCTTATGACAAAAACATGTGAGAATTTGAAATAGCGTCATATTTTTCTAGGTGAAGCAGAACAGGGACAAAAACACTGGGAGAGGTGACCTCGTTGTAGTGACGCCGCACCTGCTCTGCAGCTTTACAGTAGTGGGGGGCGGCGGGTGCGGGCACCAGGGCGGGCCTGTGCTCCAGAAACACCTCCCGCTCACACACATAACACCAGATCCTGAACGTAGTCAGATTCACTGTGAGGTTATGCCGTTTGGCCTGGAGGAAACACACACACACGCACACAGTCCTTAACAGTGGACCCTTCTGAGACTATGACTTTGCCATATTGACAAGCAGCATCTTTACCTGTGCATGCAGAGTGCTGTGGTCAGAGAAAGACTCTCCACAACCTACATATGGACAGTCGTTCTGTGGAGGAGAAACATCGTGTTACGCTGGATCTTTTAAATCCTATGCCTTTAAATCCTCAATGGTGTTTAGAAACATGTGATGTTGAAGCGTCTAATGTACCTTCAAATATAAACCAACAGCTGTATATATGTGGTTTTGCTCTTGCATGAGCATAACAGCTAATGCAGTTGCTTTGTCATGAATTATTGAGCATCCACCTGGACGTCTTATCTGAAATGTTTTTGCGAACAGTGCAGAAGTAATTACTACTGCCAAGAGGGTTATGCTTTAATTTGTTTGTTTACCTTTTAACATGATTATTGTAAAAACTACCACATAAATCAAAGTGAAGGATCATCGTTAAAGGGGAAATTGTGCATTCTTATAGAGGTAATAACTGGTGTGTACAAATTGGTGGAGCTTGATTAAATGTATGACGATACTGGTGACTGCTATTCCATTTGCATGTGTCATCCTTTGTGAGACATGGTGCATGACCTAAATCGATAATTTAAGAAAAATCTAAACATTGAGATGAGGATGCGAGCCCCAGGTTTACCTGCAAACAGGCCCATAGGTTTGGGCCACCTGCTCCACACGACTGGCAAGTTCCCTGCACAAACAAGGGAAAGTGACGTTTAGAAAATGTGACTATATGATGTTATTATAACTGTACATAATCAAAATATGGTGACAACGACTACATGGCATATATCTCACATTATATTGTTATTATTACACTTAGGAGGAGGTGGTACTGCAGTCGTGAGAGTTCTAGATACCACAGGTTACCACTGATTTGGCCCTTTATATTTACACAAGGAGTTCAGAGTATTGGACAAAGTAAGTAAGTTCTATGGTTTTTCACGATAACTGAAGGATACCATCACTGATGTTGAAGGTCAGAGTGAGCTCTGGGATTTTCAGCTGCAACATGCAACTTCACGAAATCCCACATATCTGTAAGGACCTGTAGGTCATGACATGCATACTGAATGACCTGTGTACGGGTGACATAGAGCATTCAAGCCATTGCTGTTTACATGAATGAAAGCCCACCTTGGATTTCTGGAGCAGGTCGTCTTTGGTCACCTCTCCTAAGGAGTCCAGGTGGGGACACATGTCCTGGTCAGCCATCGCTTCGGAGAGGTATCTGCTAATGTGACAGAGCAGATGTGATAACAATGCAGTGGTAACTATAGAAGTGCTGTTGCTAAGGCTAAACACAGGATCTCAAGACAAAGACACCAGAGGCACAATGCACTAGATGTCACAGTCAAAACATAAACAGGGACGGTTGCTGTATGGGACGTATTCCACTGACAATAGCACAACAATGTACCCACACATACGCACGCATATTGTGACAGCTCTGCAGAGTGACAGGCCTGAACATATTGTTTACCATCTCACCTCACTGCAGCGATGTCGGCAGGGATCTTTCCTTATTCACCGAAAACCAGCAGCGGTCACTGCCTGCTTTTCATTCCGCTCCCATGCGACTCATGCCGGCCATGGATCGGAAGCTAGCGAGGAACCCGAGGTGAGCAGAATAGGCGAAATATCCCCGGCCCACCATCGTCAAACAACTACCCCCTCCTCCCGTTCACAGCAGAGGCTGCCAGATACTGTACTGTACGGTACGACGCACAGACTCGAAAGGGAGGAGTTTAAATGTCAACGTCATAAATTCAGCCCATTACCATAGAAAAACATGAGTTCTTGTTTGTTATTATGATGTAATATATTGATGGACGAATGTTGTTTCTGAAAAGAGTCTTTGAGTATCTAAAAAAGCTCTCCTTAAATACATTTTATTTACATTTATCTATTAATTACACGATAAATTACATTTGGCTATACATATATTCAATAGGATGTGTTTACGGAAGTGACGTACCCTTGTGCGTTGGTTAATTGGGTCCCCAAATGTGAAGGACTACGACAAACATACACGTTACAAGATATTATTATTTGCAGTTTTGTAAACTATGCATTTCAATAGTTTACATAGTCGTAAGTGAAATAATTACAGTACATATATTAATTACGAAATTATGACATATTATTTTTATTGGCATATTGATGTTTTTTAGAATATTGATGTTATTTCCGCATTGTGATGTAATTGTTCAAGCCTTTATTCACAGAATCGATTACAAATATACACCGAAAAGCATTACAAAGGGGTAATTACCAAGAGATTGTATGAAAAATACATTAGTATGACGAAATGACAAAAAATGATATGGACGTTTCGGAGTGAAGCCTCGAAAATAACTAATCAATTTTCAATGATGGAAATAAATCAATACAGTTTGTGATTAATTATGATATGAAATACAATGACACAAATATAAAGGTTATGTTACATGGGGCACGTATATTTACTTTCTTAGAGACTATGATGTATATTAAGACAGCAAATTAACTTGGTCGTAACACTGATCCTGGATCAGTGTGTTGTGTTTTTAAACTGTAAAACTGCATTACGTGGGTCATAAAGGGTGTAACGTCACAGCTGACTCCGGGTCTGTGATTCGGTGACAATTACGCAGCCACGTAATCACGCTGCAAGCCTCGCGGTATTTACATATCCCAGCATGCCTCGGTCTTCCTTTCTGCCTGAACCGACATGGTGGGTGCATAGCTTCCTCTCGGCATATCCAACTTGGCGTCTTTATCTGTTCGCATCCTTTTGTTTTTTATTGTTGTGATGCTGTAACTTATACAAATGGATTCTTTGAAGACTATTCTATTATGTAATGTCGATATTAAGTGGCTGCGTTATGGTGATTTCGGTTTTAACCACTGACTACTGACCGGCACAACAGTGCTGTAGCTGCCCGTGAGATGCTAATGCTAACATTGATGATCACGCTGGGTTTGCTGCACGTCTGAACTTCTAACTTAACAAATTATGATTGAGACAAAATGGAGTGACAGTGTTTGCTGTTTTATTTATGTCAAATGGATCCAGTGAAACTTCCATCGTAGTTCTTTTACTCCTGTGTTCGCATGTCCGGTTGAATTACCGGGTGGTGATGGATGGTAGGGCCTATGCTATTGGAGATGCTACACCGAGGAGTTACGACTGAAATGTCACCTACGTTGTTGTATTGCTTCTGTCTTATACATTGATCTGAATTTGTTATTTCCCTACGTAATGTGGAACGTGAAGTAGCTACATGCTTACTTGCAACCCATTTAGCATCACTTGCATGGCATGTCAATCAGTGTACATTTGCTAGCAAAAGGTAGTAGCTTATATTGCTAACAGCATGTCTCCCGAGACCATTGCTTGGTGTATGATTTAATTTGGTTAATGGCTTGAGTGGCAGTCTTCAATGGGGCTTAATATGTGGCTAAGGGCAAGATTGAACCTTATTTGTCCAATTAACATGACCGTAAGGTTAGAGTGCTCTGGATCACTTGTACCTGACTTACAAGTTGAAAAGACAGATGGTTGTTTCTACAAAAGAAATGTGTGCAGTCAGAAGTCACAGCTGTAGACCAGCACATAATTATGTGAACTTCTTAAAGTCAATTTGTCAGATGAACTAACATTGCTTGTGTCTCTTCAGCCTAAGGGAAAAAAGGCTAAGGGGAAGAAGGTGGCACCTGCCCCTTCAGTGGCCAAGAAGCATGAGGCCAAGAAAGTCATCAACCCCCTTTTCGAGAAGAGGCCAAAGAACTATGGCATTGGTGAGTATGGCCAATGTTGTGAGTGGTGATTTGGAATGATGCAGATGATGTAAATAATATTTGCTATCTAAAGTACAATGTTGACAATTTCCCACCAAGATCGCTGATGCACATTGAGCCCAATAAGAGATGATGCGTCATGATGAAGTTTGCTGAATATTGTTTTGTCTGACCACAGGCCAGGACATCCAGCCCAAGCGTGATTTGACACGCTTTGTGAAATGGCCTCGTTACATCCGCCTGCAGAGGCAGCGTGCCATCCTCTACAAGCGATTGAAGGTTCCCCCTGCAATCAACCAGTTCACCCAGGCTCTGGACCGCCAGACTGGTAAGTCTCATGACACCTGGAAACTTGATATCTAGTTTTCCGAGGACACTTGCTGCTTTAAAATGATGTGAAAGAATATTTGCTATCTGAAGTCCTGCTGACTTTTCCACCAAGATCACTGATTCATCCTCTTGAGATGGTTAACTTTCTTCTTTGGACAGATTTTTAGGATATTTGACAAATTGTAATGTCTGTCCTCAGCCACACAGCTCTTCAAGCTGGCCCACAAGTACAGGCCAGAGACCAAGCAGGAGAAGAAGCAGAGGCTGCTGGCTCGTGCTGAACAGAAGGCAGCAGGGAAGGGAGATACCCCCACGAAGAGGCCCCCTGTCCTCCGCGCAGGTGAGATGCTGTATAGATAAGCAGTCCTCTTCATATTTCTGTGTTGTGGGGTTTAAACCACTACATATTGAAAGTAGATGTAGAACATGGCCGGATTTGCAGTGATGACCTGAATTTCTTCACCTGAACTACCATGATGGTTTATGAGCTTTTTAACCCTGAGCACTGGCCTAAATGTCAAATTGCTGTTGGAATGGTTAGGTTTTTTTTTTACACAAACCAATATTTCCTCTTCTTCCTCTTGCTTGCAGGTGTTAACACTGTCACCTCCCTGGTGGAGAGCAAGAAGGCTCAGCTGGTCATCATTGCCCACGATGTAGATCCAATTGAGGTAAGATTATAATCACTTATTCAGGTAGCAGATGCGTTTGCTACAGTGCAACAGAGGGAGTGGTTACCAGCAATGATGTTTGAATTTCTTCACCTGAATCATCTTTGTTGATCAAAATTTACGAGCTTTTTAACCCTGAGCAGTGACCATGAACCATAAAACCTGCTTCAAGTGTTTTGCTGGATTGTCTTTCCCTCAAATAACAAAGTTTTCTTTGCTTCCCCGTGCCTCTGTAGCTCGTCGTATTCTTGCCAGCTCTGTGCCGCAAGATGGGCGTCCCATACTGCATCGTCAAGGGCAAGGCTCGACTGGGCAGACTGGTGCACAGAAAGACGTGCACCTCAGTCGCCTTCACGCAGACAAACCCGTGAGTATGATTTCATTGTGTATTGTCGCAACCAAACTTTCCTGTTGGATGAGAACATTCATATGAATGAAATGTATACACCATACAGTTCTTTCCTAAGATGATATTTATGTTGTGTTCTTTCACAGTGAGGATAAAGGTGCACTTGCCAAGCTTGTCGAAGCCATCAAGACCAACTACAATGACAGATACGAGGAGGTAAGATATTGTCCTTCACTAATCTCTCAAAGCTATTTTTATTCATCAACAAAGTTACACAATTCCAATTTTTTGCAAATTTGTTCTCCAGATCCGTCGCCACTGGGGAGGCAATATCATGGGACCCAAGTCCACAGCCCGCATTGCTAAGCTGGAGAAGGCTAAGGCCAAGGAACTGGCTACCAAGCTTGGTTAAATTGTTTGGAATAAAAAAGTTATGTCCTAATTAGAGTGCATTGTGTGTTTTTGTTGAGATTAAATGTATGCTCTATCTGAAAAAGTTGCTACTGTGGATTTATTTAAAAGCAAAGGGGTATTCAAATTTGGGGATGTACTGTCTTAAAGTAAAAATGATTGATAAAAATATTAATATATATCCTCAGGTTTGTGCAATAGTGTATTCTCTAAAATGTTTTATTTTGATCATAGAATTTGCATATTTATAGTTCAAATAACGGATCAAAGTAAATCAAACGGGTCCACAGCGTCAGTGGTCAAACAATGTAAAAGGAATGAAACATCCAGTTCACTGGTAGTTGATCTGGTCTGGCACTTTTATCAAAAATCTCAAAGGAATCAAATCATGGATTCAAATGTTGGTGAAGTGTTAAACTGTGGCAAAACAAAATCAAGGGAAGAAATGCAGTGAAAGTCCATAAGCACTTATACTTAAAAAGATCACTTGCATATATTTATACTTAAAACTTACAAAAACAGACTATGCATATGCACTGCAAGTAGTTTATAAATATTGATATTCATGCCCTCTGGTGGTTAATCGGAAGTACTGCGCTGCACCAAAGATTAACCACCTAAAATTGATCACCAGCTGGTGGATTCACTTGAGTACAAATAATAAAGTACTAAGTGAACAACTGAAGAAGATAAACACAGTTGGCCGGTGAGAGTGAGCACGTCCAGGGAGCCTGAGAGAGAAAGAAGCAACGGAAGGGTGGAAGAGCAGAGCACGAAGGAGCCAGAGGGGGGGAGAAGAGTGTATTGCATCTGATTTAATGCGTTTATCCTAGGATGGCAAAAAAAAGGAAAACACCCTGAAAATAAAGACTTTGCAAAAGTAAATTTTATTTAAAAACATAAATAGAGCACAGCAGAAAAGGACTTATAGTACAGTGGATTAGTTTCACAGTGTTCTGGTGGTCTATTCAAACATTTGGGGGGGGAATTTCAAAATTTGCCGTGAGAGACAAATTTGGAAGTTTCCCCTAAAAATAGACCACAAGAACACTGTGAAACAAGTCTACTAGCCACTTGGCTAATTAAGCTACACACAGAGGTTAAACCTACAGTCATCTGAAATCCACATGTACCTACTCACAGTTACAAGAGTCGAGCTGCTGACGCCTCCTCTTCATCAGTTTGAGGAACCGGGGCCCGACACTTCAGACAGGAGCCGTCACACTCCTCACACATGGAGCCTGGTTTCTGCTGAGGGTCAGGAAGAGAGAGAGAGGAAACAGTTACAAACTCACAGTCTCATTTATTTCTCATTAGATATATGCACCATTTGTGTTTAATGACATTTATGAATGAGCCCATTCATGTATATTGACATGAGAAGTGGGTTCTCTCTACACTACGTAGTGGGCATACTTCAAAAAGAGGTGAAATCTTCTCATTTGCATGAGGGTAAATAATGGCTCAAGTTTTGAAATAGCATCTCTCTCACAGCAAATTTAGAATTTCACCCAAAAAATAGACCACCAGAACACTGTGAAACAAACGTACTACCCCCCTGGGTCATGAAGGACAAATGTCAGCTTCCAAAAAATTCAAACTTTGACTTTGACAAACTGATTTAAACCCAACCATTCAAAGGGTTAAAATCTTCAAAATGATTTAATGTTAAAAAGATGCATATCTTAAGTTCTTGTAGCGTTTTTTTGGATGCTGTTTTTTTTGTCCGTAATGACTCAACTGAAAGTGAGGCCTAAGGGTTAAGACATTTCCTCTCTTCAGGACTCGGAGCACATGCAGTCATCTGAAATCCACACGGACCCCGAACCTACTTACCCTCTGGTCTCGGTGCAGTTACAACAGCCCTGTCGCGTCGTGGCCTCATGGTGCAGTTGGGGAGCTGTCACACATGTAGCCTGATTTCTGGAGAGCTGGAGGAGAGCTGTCTCAGTGTTGTTGGCTCATAGCGAGAAGCCCAGAGATTACTTAAAAATATCATGGACTGTTTGTTATTGCCATCATTCTTTACTCACCCGGTTGCACGGAGTGTTTCTCATCTCGTTGCTCCGCTGACGACTGACAACCAGGGGCCCGATGCCTGTGCTCGTCTGACCTGCCCTCGTATTCACATCACTCTTCTCCTCCTCACTCCAGTGTGCTTGAAAAGTACCACACACTAGAGCTGAACCAAGGCATAAAACATTGGAGAAAGAAAACACATCAATGTACAGTAAACAGAAAATATCACCATGGAATAAGAAGGTGTAAGATCGGACTGACTGATGTTTACCTCTCTCTCTCTCTGTGCGTAGTCTCTCACTCAAGAAAGCTCGAGGGAACTTGGAGGTGAGTTCATCAAAACAAAGACCACAGAGCTGAAATCTCGAACGGTGTCATTCAGTGAATCACTCTGAACTTCCCTCTCGTCTCTGTGTGGCTTAATGACAGACGAATTACTGTGCCTTCTTTGGCCCCAAGGGCCAGTGTGGAGGAGCAGATGAAGGTCAGTGTGGTTGAAGTGCAGACAGTCATATGATGCATGGTGCATGAAGTCAACAGTCAAATGTGGCTGTGGTTTTACAAAAGCTACACTGCTCTGTCCCTGCATGTCCTGTCTAGAGGCATCGTTTTGTTAACTGAAGCCAAAGACTTTTGATAAGGCCACAGAATGAGACCAATGACTTCTCCTTTAAAAAAAAGGGTGCAGTCTGTACTTTTCGTACAACTAGGATTACAAAACAGTTGTAAACTGATATTTTTACAAATGTATCTTCACCTCAATGTATGACTTCCTTTTACATTGCCTTTATGTATATTTACATCAGGAGCGGGGCCGCCATGTTTTTTACAATAGCCTAGAGTGGGCGTACTTAGCTTCAGTGACTAAGGGAAAATGTGTGTTTTCGATGCATGATTGGAGATTGTACTTGGCTTAGGCACCTTTAAAGGAGTAGTGCAACATTGTATCAAATTGTAGCTTACAGTCTAGTCTTCCATTTTAAAACTGACCTCATATAAAACAAGTGAATCAAGCTCAAGAGGTGAAGATCTTACGTCTTAGCTCTTGATACTACGCTAAGCTTCAATCTCGTTGTACATTGTGTATAATGACAATAAAGGCATTCTATTCTATTCTATTCTAAGCTAAGGATCCCCTGGCTGTTTTTAATAATAATAAATTGTATTAAAGGCGCCTTTCTCTGCACTCAAGGACATGATATATAGTTTGGTACTGACTTTGCTGCTACTAGTGGGACTGTTCCTTTAATAAATTAAGTCACCTCATGCATGTTATTGGAAACAGCTGTAAGCATCAACGAGTTTGCTGACTGATACCACATGAATCATTTCATTAGTTTTGCCACTTTCAGGAGGTCCCAGTCACTGGCCAGTAGGGGGCAGTAAAGAGCCTGAGAGGAGGGCACCTGTTTGCAGACAGACTGCAGGTCACTCTGACTTGTCCGATGACCACAAGTGAGGCCTCTTTCAGCAGCAGCTTCTAACAATTCATGTTTCTACTCTACTTCCTGTTTGATCACCTGCTGTAAACACGTCACCTTATCCCCCAAATATCTAAGCCATTTTCTGTTCGACTTGCACAGAACCTGCCTATGATGATCAATTTTAGGTACTGAAGTTGTAAAAGTTTCTCTTTTAAAAATGATGGTTTTGTAAAGAGTATTTCCTGCCATTTAAATATTTTCCCCCCATATTCTTTTATATGATGAAGTAAAAATTTGAAAGTGTATTTTACTACAGATAATTTGTTTTTGTCAGTTTATGTAAAGGAAGAATCTTGAATGAAAAAGGTAAAACTCAGCTTTGGTACCCAAGTCCCTTTATTGACATACACGTTTTCCTTTAAGTACAAATATTGGCAGCTGCTTTCAATTGTTTACACGGTTTTAAACATAAGAAAATAGCAAAGTTCAGATTAAGATTGAGTGAAAAGCATCAGAATTAGAAAACATAGAACAGCCTCACTGAACGTGCCTGCTCTGCAATCATAGAATGTACAGGAGATTCGAGTTGAAACTTCTAATTAGTTAAGTAGCACTTGAGAAATGTGGTCAATGAGCAGTACTGCTCGGCCTATAAAACTAGGCCTGGGAAAGGTGGACTCCAGTCACTGACTGATCTTTAGCACCAAGTTGTTTGCACACGGCTGGTTTGGACACTTTGGTTTGTGGTCAGGACAAATTCAGTTACAGCAGCAATTTTAGCAAAATGATGTCTGGCCCCTGTTATTACTTAATATGATATTATCAGACTAAACACACACACACACACACACACACACACACTCATATCAGATATTCAAACTACCGCAATAACATATCAAACATGTTGGCTTTGAAAAACAATAGTTACATTAAGAGAGAGAGGCCCTGTCCAGGTTTCACATCTATCTTTGAACGAGTCTGACAAACGCCTGAACCAGCTGAATGAAGGGCTCCTGACCTTCTTGGCTTCCCTTGGAACCCGGGGTGGGCGGTTTAGCCTGGGTGGAGGGGAGGACGCTGCTCGCCGGTGACGATGGAGAACCTCTGCGGAAGTGACGGGAAAGGCTCGTCAGGAGAGTGGTCTGCAGGAAGAGGGGAAATCGATGTTAGATAAAACTCTCAAAGTACAACTAACTCGGTGAAACGATTATCTTGATAACGCGACTGTAAAGAGGTGTTATCACTAACCAGTTCTGAGCTGAGCTCCTGTTTGAGCCTCTGTTTGTCACGGGGGAGGATGGAAGGATCTTTGAGGCAGCGAACAGCCTGAGAGATGAGGACGTAGAAACAGTTCTCCATGGTGAACATCAGCAGAGACCTGAGAGAAAGAAACAATGTGTTAGACACTAAAGTTTCATTCAGGAGGAGGAGGGAAAGGCTGTGTCAGGTGACTCACTTCAGAGCCTGGATCTCCTCTGACGAGGCTAAAGAGGTGATGCTCAAAGAAACTGGTTCTTTCTTCTTTTCCATCTGTGAAGAATCAACACAAACAGGTCAAGACTTCAGGTTCAGGTGTGGCTGAGAGATGTGGTTGATCTACTTGAAGACGCACCTCGCTCAGCATGCTAAGAGCCACGTTGATGGTGGCCAGCAGGGTCCCAAAGGAAGGAGCCACATCGGGGTCAAACGCCGGCGTGGTGAAGCTGAGGACAAACAGGGTCCTGTACTCGGCCAAGTCCATACACTGACACACGAGACCATGAGGAAAACAAAGATCTTAGTCCAGATACAGTGTTTAAATACACATTCACAAACACGATCAATCAAAAGGACAATAAACACGGAAAGTTTCCGCTCCAGAATGAGAGGAAGCATCAGAACTGAACAGGAAGTTCTACCTGGTCCAGGAGGATCTGGCAGCAGTCTGGAGTGAAGTGCTGCAGCGTTGCCAGGGTTTTGCTGAGGATCTTCAGGAGGCTACACTGCACAGCAAGCAGGGCCTTTTGCTCCGCCTCCTCCCGTTCACCTCCGCCAGCTGCTTCTTTGGACGGGGTCTGAGGTGGGCGCTGCGTGCTGGGGAGGGGACCAGCGGGCAAAGCCTCACCATTTTTGGCCTGTGGACATTCAAAATAAAGCTGTTATTTGCACAAAACCAATCCGCTGTCGTATTTGTTTTGATATAGAATCAAACGTGATGAAATCAAATGTGTGACCTGGAGGTAGTGATGAAGCATCTTCTTGCTGTGCAGCAGGTACGTGCAGGTCTGACACAGGTAACAGAGGTTCACCTGATGGAAGAGACAGAGGGAGAAAGGCTGGAGTTTACATCACATCACTGTGGAGGTTTAATCTCAGCTCACGTGGCGATGAACTGACCTGGATGTCTCGCAGCAGTTTGGGGAGGTGGAACTGCCACTCCTTACAGAAGCTGGAGAGCTGCAGCAGGAAACCCACCGTGTGGTCGGCCTCGTCCAAACACGCCAGGCTCTGCACCGTTCGCACGGCGTTCAGACACTGAGACATAAACACAGATCACAATTAATAGTTTCATATTTGACCTTTGAATTGTAGAATTCAAAATAGAATTCTCTTCTTCCAGAGTTTCACAGTCTTCTTTACCTGCAGGATTCGTTCTTGATGCACTCCGACAAAGTCCAGGGCTTCGTTGATGAAGTTGTAGCGCAGCGTCTTGAGCAGACTCTCCATTAGTGACATGCACAAGCGGTACACTCCCGGCCAGCAGGCGGAGTCCTGAGACTTTCGGGAAAAGCTCTGTTCAGGGACACAGAGATGCTGTTGATGTCATGTTAACGTGACAAGTTGATAGATCTGCAACACAAGATGTTTACTCACCTGTGAGGCGTCACTGGAGGAGACTTCATACACGCTCAGCAGAGGGAGGCAGATGGTCTGAATGACTCCGGCTCCAGCAACAGCTGCTGCCCCCTAGAGGAGAAATAACCAGAGACATGGGACAATTTAAAGGTAAATGATCTAATCTTGGAAACTCTGTCAGTATTATATGGTTTTATTCCACTCCTGAGTGTGTGTGTACCTGTGGACAGCGGGCCAGTGTGAGCAGCAGGTGAAGTGCAGCCTCGGTGAAGTACAGGTTGTGTTTGGATCTCAGACTGAGCTCGACGGCACTGAGCACCGACGGGAGGACGGGGACCCTCCTCATCACAGACACCCAGTGCTCACCGTCCTCATCAGTGCGACACAGCTCCTTTGCCAGGTGCAGCGCCAACACACACACCTGGTACACACAGTGGAAGATGAACACGATGATATTTACATAGATTGCGTTTTTAATTGTCAAAAAACAAACTGAGCATTCAAAGTCATTTCTCTCTCTCACCCCATCTCTCTGGTCCTTCTGTGGACCGCGGGGAGAGTCCGTCTCCATGCTGTCCTCGTCCTCTATCGTGTCCCCGGTCTGGCTCATGTGTCGCGTGTTGTCAATGAGCGCCAGTGACTCGTCTTTCACCGTCTCACACACACACAGCAGCAGCTGGGGCAGCTGGGAAATGTCTCCACCTGGACGCCAAAGAAACCGGAAGATCAAAATACAGACGAAGCAACATGCGGTTCAAACAAAAACAAAATTAACACATCTTTACCGTTAAGCCCCTGAATCTGCAGCACAGAAATGAGAGCGGAGAAGATTTTGGCTTTGGTTCTCTCCATCGTGTGCTGGTCAGCTTGTAGGACACTCTCCAGGATCAGGGACAGAGGAGACAGGATGTCAGGGGCTGTTGCTACCACGCTGGAGAGAGTGGAGACATAGAGATGGATGTTATTTAACATAAAGAAGTCAAGTGGTCACTCTGTCCATGAACACTCACCCTCTCCACTGCTTGAGGAGGACGAGGAGCAGAGTGGCCATCATAGAGCCCAGCCGGAGACAAGGCACCGACATGGGTGTCGTCAGCTGAGAGATGATAATGAAGAAGAGCGGTAAAATAAGGTGGAGGGATATAGAACGACTCCAGAGTAATGAGAGAGGGATTATTTTTATAAACTCACAGCGGCTTTGGTCCCATCCAGGACGTCCATGAACAGCTTGAGTTTGGTGGAGTCCTCTGTGAGGTGCATCACATCAGACTGAAACCAGGAATAGAGCCTTTATATGTGATCCAGATCAAATGACAGCCTCTGGTTTTCAATAAAATCAAACTATAACTGTGGGTTTATGTGAGCATACATGGCTGGTGGAGAGAATGAGCATCATCATCCAGGCAGAGATCAACATCTGGGTCTCGGGGAAATAGCAGATCCCCTCCTCCTCCATCTCAGCCACATGGCACACCAGAGACTTGACGTACTGGGACCAGTACTCGTATCGTCGAGCGTTGGAGAACTTCTGCAGCCCGTCCTTCAGAGACTGTTCCAACAAGCCACTGCAGTGACAGAACCGTTAACATGAGGTTTGAGTCGCGAATGAAAAAACAGCAAAGAGGAAAAATAACAAGAGCTTCTCGAAATACCTGACGACGTAGTAGATTTCAAGGCCGATGATCTTCATGACGAAAGCACAAGTCTCCAGCACACAGGGCTGAGTCACAGACAAATAGATTAACACATGACCCATGATCCGTTTAGTCACATTAATCAACATGAAACAAGTACGATACCTCTGTGGTGTCTGAAGGTGGAGTGAGGGTTCCAAAGAGAGGCGTCGTGAGATTCTCCCAAAACCGTTCTCTGATCAAAACAAGCAGATTCACTGACGATCAGTTCATCAGAACATCCAGTTACACTCATCGCTCAAGGTCAAACAGTTTGACTTACTTAGTACGTAAGACGGAGATGGCGCTGTCTCTGCGATCCTGCCACAGGGCGAGCAGGAAGGCCAGGGCAGCGCGGTGAAGCAGTGGAGGACACCAGTACTTCCCCTGTTGTTTGGAGTCAATGAGGTCCAACACCACATGCAGACAGCTCCACTCACCCAGCAGAAACTCCTGGAGGTTAGAAAACAATGATGACGCTGACTCGGCACAAACAAATCTAACTTGACTACTACAGATGTCCCCCTGCTGGTCACACCTTGGAGCCCTCGCTGCCATCTTTGACCTCCAGGTTGAGGAACAGCTCGATGAGACCCGGCTGGGTTTCCACGGCTACGGTTAGAAATTCAAGGATCATGACCTTGATCCTCATGTCTTCAGTTTTGCTCTGAAGCCGAGTGAGGAACGCATCTCGGATGGCTGCTGCGTCACTGCCGAGGCAGGCGTACACCGACATGGGCGCCACCTACAGAGGAGGAGAGAAGTCTGACACTGATGCTTTCTTTTATTCAAAATGATGCATATATTGTATAGGTTCATTTGATGTCTTACAGTGGCAAGTCTTTTGAGTAGCTGGATTGCAAGGCGAGGCAGAGCGGGATCATGTTTGTGGTAGATATACTTGGCGAGGACAACGATGAGGTTGCTGCCGTGACCGCCGTGTTGCGTCAGAGCCTGCTCCAGCGGGGACACGACATCAGACGGCGGCTTCAGGCGGATGACGTTGTTTGTGACGGAAAAGGCCAGTTTGACCGTCTGGATCAGGATCTGACCGGGAGCCTCAGAGCCACAGCTGAGGAACAGTACATCTCAGTTATAAGAATAATAACTATGTGTTCATGTCTGTCTCTAAAGATGAACTAGAGATGAGCCAATCACCTGCTGGGCTGTGCAGCCAGGACCACGTCTATGGTGTCCACTCCAACCCCCATGATGTTGACCACAGCCTGTCCGGCCTCAGTGTTTGCCAGGCTGTAGATGCACAGGGACTGCAGGGTGGGAGTGCTGCACCCAGACAGAAACGCTTACGTCAGCAACTTTTAGAGAAGTTTAACCGGATTAAACCAAAAATCCAAGCACTTTATTTGTTTGGAAAAAAAAGTAGAAGGTGTAAATATTCAAACATAATATACAATTATTGATTTTGCCGTGTACCTGCCCTGGTCTTCTCCCTCGGGGCTGAGGTTGAGTATAGCGTGAATCAACTCCAGAATCAGACAACCTGCAGCAACACAGAGTCATTTACTTAGCTTTTATGTCTTTCATTTAGAAGATGATAAATTGAGAGGAACATGCTCGTACCTATTCTCTCCCTGACTCCATAGGTATTGTATCTCCACTTGTGGTACGTGGGCAGCATCTCCTTCAGCACCAGCAGCACACAGGGAATCAGACCTTTGTTCTGTGTGCTGCCAAGCTGACCCTGCAATCAACACATTTACACTTATTATAATCTTTACCCCTTTATTTGACATCAAATGTTCATCTACTAGTGTAAGTTTGACATAAAAACACTGCTGTATATGTAACTCTGCTTCATTCACCTTGACTAAGGTTGTAACAAGACGCAGGAAGGCGATGGTCACACCGTACTCCCCCCTGGGCTGTTCAATCTGGACCAGCAGGTTGCCATAGTTACCTGCTTTCATCCCCTCGGCACTGGGTACAAAACAAAACTCTAAGAATGTCTTGCCTAATATCAAAGTCTAGATTTGCCAGATGAGGCTATAGATTGTTACCTCACACACTGGGCCATGTTGGTCAGAGGGCTGGAGGCAAATGGGAGGAACCCAGTGTGATGCAGACTGGACCAAACCTGAGGATTCAGAGAAGCAGATTATAGAAGACTGAATTTGAAATACAGATGTGTATGAAGTAACAGGCTTACTTACCTTCCCGGGGTTCCTGGCAGCCAGAACAGAGAGGCAGTTCACACAGGAGGCGATGACGTCCACCGGAGGGTTGATGACTGATGTTAATCTGACGGCGGGTAAACGTATAATTCATATGACCGATCACTTGTTCTTCAGCAATAGTTTGATATACATCATGATACAACACCTCTGCAGCAGCATGTAGATACGTGAGGTGAGGGGCAGCAGACAGTCTGACACAGTCCAGTCTGTGCTGATTGTTTTATGGACCAGATCCAGGATGGGCTTCACGCGGGCACAGTGAGCGAGGACATCTGAGACCAGCGAGGACAGAGGACATCGCTGTAACTTCACTACAGACTGTAAATGGTGGACATTGAAAAGAAAAAAAAAAAAAAAACTACAACCTGCACACGGGTACAAACCTGCAGTGGAAACAACATGCAGCAGCATCTCCACCTCACATGTGAACAGAGTCCAGGAGCTGTAGGAGAACTCCCAGCGCACCACATAACCCTGTTCACCTGCAATCATCACCTGGCCCAGGACTCCCTGTGGCATCCACAAGTTGGTCTGACCCGAGCCTGATGAAAGGAGATGGAAACGTTATGTTGGTAAATCAGAAATACAGTAAGGCTTGGTTTAGTAACAGTCCAACAAACTCACCGAGAGGATAAAGGAGCTTTGGAGTCTGTCTCCTCCACAGAGTCTCGTCATCCTTGGAGATGATGTCATTTGGTTTGTGCTTGTAAACTTGTGTGTAGAAGGACATCTTGTCCAAAAAGTTGTACACCTGTCACACAGAGGAACAAACCATTTACAGGAGGCAATGCTGAGTGTGTATATCTGTAAAGTGTTCTGTGTTTTATCGACCTTTTTAACTGTCGACTTGTTTGACACAAGAGCTGTTAGAAGTTGTAACAGTGGTCCAATCTTATGAGGGAACATTCCCACTGCACTGTCCAGGATCATTCCCAACCCCATGTTTGGTTTCTGAAGAGAACAGGACAGACGATTAATAATTGCACTTTTGAATCCAATATAATTTCTCATAGCCCCCCCCCCCCTCACCATTTCCCAAAAGACTTCAGCCAGGTTGGGAGCAGAGAGGACCTCACAGGCAGCATCAATTAGGTGGGAGCACTGTGTGGCCACACCGTCAGTCTGTCACATACAGAAAGAACAGTTACCAACACGTTTATTTATATTTATTTATATATATATATATATATATATGATGAAGACATGTAAAATGTGACTATATACCTGTAAGCTTTCTTCTTCAAATGAGGTGATGACAAATGAGAGCAGACCATAGATGCACATCTTTGCTGTACTTGCTGTGCACTACAGAGAAAGTCAGACAGCGGTTGATCAATACATTTATACGTCCCAGAATATTCACAGCACTTTAATGCATCTCGTACATTATTCCCTGAGACTCCGAGGCCTTTGAGCATGGTTGAAAGGTACTGGAACACCCCCAGCTGCAGAGCCGTGTTGCCTATCCTCCTGATCACAGGGCTGGACTCGTCCGGTCTCAGGGTGTGTCTCAGCAGGACCCAGGCCAGCAGCACCGGTCCATGATGAGGGATGTCACCCAGTGTCAGCAGCAGCTGACCCATCTCCTGCGTCACACAAATAAAGGTTAACTCATACACTTCCTCATTTCCTCAAGTATCTTTGGTTCAAGGTTGCAGTACACTAGATCTATATATCTGCTCTACTCAAAAACGAATACAACCTTGATAACTTCTGGAGCACTGGCGAACTGATGTTGCTCTGTACAATCTTCCAAGGCGCACTTATGCAGGAAGTCGATGTCCATTCCCTCCACCAGGATCAGAGAGCTCAGATATCTGCAGCCGATAGACACAAACATTTAACCAACAATAACCAGATCTATAAATCCTCTGTCTGCTCATAAACACGGACCCTTCGTGATCTTACCCGATACGGTCAACCAGCGCATCCATGCTCTTGTCCACCAAGTGTCTGTTGGTCTGACGCAAACCGAACCCCTGCTCCTTGAACATCTTGGTGAAGCTCAGCAGGTCGGATGGCGTCATCTCAAAATAAGCATAATACAGGAAGATGATCTCCAGCAGAAGAGACTGTTCTCTCAGACACTGCAGGTACCACCGCGACACCTGCCGCTCCGTCTGGAAAATGTAAAAAAAAATATAATAATAAAAAGATTTAAACATTATTTAATTAACTTCTTTCAGGAAAAATGAGCAGGTCTAGGTTGAGGTAAAAGCTAATTAGAACCCAGGCGTAATGAGAATCATCACCATGAGGTTTCCATTGGTTTCCCATGTTGGAGCTTCTGCTTTGAAGAGGCCTTCAAACTGTGACTGGTAGCTGCTCACCAAGTCTTTTTCAAGTTTATTGACACAGTTACAATATTCGGCCTGAGCAGAAAACACACAAGCACATACAGATTTAAGGTACAGAGGCAAAAACAATTTAACTTAATAAAAGGTCATTCATCTGTTTCTCACCCTGTAGGGATGTCGCTCATCCTGGAAGTACGTTAGCAAGTGGAGGACACATCTGAGTAGACACATGCGCTCCTCATAGTAATAATCTGCAATCTGTAAACACACACGCACACAGACACACAATATGAGAGTTAATGTATTATACATGAAAGCTGCCATAAGGGGAACTAATTTAACTGCAAGAAACTAATGATTGCAAAACTCCATACTGACCTTCAGCAGCAATGCTTGGCTCTGTCTCTCATCCTTGAGAACAACCTGCATAAATGAGTCAGTTAATCAATTAATATCTTTAAAATTAAGTGTTTGACATTTACTGTGTCAGTGCATGCAGTGCTAGGAGGAGGCACCTTTAAGGAATCTTGGGTCCCTCTGTAGTCCTCCTGTAGGTAGCACTGTAAAAGTTGCACACTCTGCTGTTCATCCAGACCCTGTAAAATGATCATTATTTTTAGTTATTAAATAATCATGAAAGCTTAATCTATATTTTCCACAAAGGTGTGATTGTTAACACTTACCAAGAGTTTACTGATCCTCAGACCAAAATCCTTTAACGGCTGTGCAACTTCTTTGTTATCCTTCACTTTGGTAGAGGAGGATGAACTAGAGCAAACAATGATCGCAGATTCACTTTATTATTTATTAATCAATTATTAAAGTACCTTGCATGTGAGGAGCAGATATAAAACCTATACCTGGGTGCTTTGTAGTAACCGAGTCCTTGCTGCAGTCGGTCTCTGTGTCTGTCGAGCTCTGCCTCTATCTGAGCCTGAAGAGGTTAAACATTTTATAATGAGACAAATATTCTGCTGACGTCACCATTGAGCATTAACAGAACATTAAAGGTTATCAAGTAAACATACTGGCTCTCGTAACGCAGATCGTCCCAGCAGGATGGTCCATAGTTCTCGACAGCTCCTGAAGAAACAGAGGGTTGGTCTTCACTAAATGATACATGTTGTGGATAATACGATTAACCCTTAGATGCACCTTTTAAAAACCCTATGTGATTACACCTTCCAAACCAAAATGTGCTCATATAAAAATAAGCTTTAAAAGTATATAAAGATGTATTTTTTCTGCTTTTTTAATTTCATTAATCAGGATCAGCCCTAATCATACATATACATTTTTCATGCATTTTTAAAACTTTTAACCCTTAATTTGTCATGTTTTTGTCATGATGTACCTCAATTTTATTATCATAAAAACTCAATAATTGATGTATTTGCAATATACTTCATGCAAACTGGATGTTTTGGTGGTTTGATTATTGAAGCTTGGTCTATGTGACAGATGAGCACCAAAATGTATTTCTATGAATTTTTATTTTTTGCTCAATGTCAAATAATGTCATTGCCTCTTTGATACAAAATGATGCTCATAAAAATTAATTCATTTTTGTTCATTTCCTAAACGAGCATCAGTCCTAATCATACACATCAAATATTCATGCAATTAAAAACCTTTAACCCTTCAATTGGCATGTTTTTGCCATGATACTACTCCAATATGTTTCCTGTGAAATTCATACTTTGCTGTCCACACTGAATGCCACACAAATTAAGTCTAAATGTAAAAATGGATAAATAATGAGATTATAAAATAAAGGCAGTAGCAGCCCACTTAGCAAAGTAATTTCTCCATTTGCCATAGATAGTAAAAATGATGTTGGTGTGAAGATGCTAGTATTGGGGTTCACATTGATTACAAAAGGTTAAAAAAATAGAAAATAGATTTTAAAAAATTCAGCGCAGTCAAAAACCTCAACCTTGGACAAATTGCATGCATGAAGAACGGCTAAAATACGCTAGAAATATAAAGCAAAAAAACACAAAATAGTGTCTAGGGTGCAGCTATGGGTTTAGAACTAAAGACCAAACAAAGATTGCATACTTCAATACAGAGGATGAAAAGCTAACTACAAAACAAAGGAAGATGACTAGCAAACCTATTATCAATCATAAGAGAAATGCCTAAAGCAGAGGGGTTTCTACAAAGTACGAAGAAGAAATGTCTGCCAAGCGATAGAGGTTAACTGAAAGACAAGCTACAGCTAGACAGCTACCTGGCATGGTTAGCAATCAACCAATCGCTGAGTGCCAATTGCACACACCTGCTTCTCATCTGCCACAAAATTTGGCTGCAGCTAATGTGGCGAACCGAAGAGCACGTTAGAAACAAATCCTAACTTAATGTCCACTGTTGTAAAGAGGACAGTAGGTTAAACTAGCAACAGACGAGTGTTGTTGACTTTGTCTTGTTGACATGTGGTCCGACACCCAACGCGGCTGAAAGCCATTCAAATAATTCACTGCTAGCAAGAGCTAAGCTAAATCAGCATGGTGCTAACCTCTTCAGATACGCGAGGTCTAGCACAGATCGGACCGCTACCGAGACTTGACGCCTCGCGTAAACGTTCACACACCGGCGATCACTGTAAAAACGTGTATGGATCAAAGAAAACGCTAGTTGAAGTGTTTTGTTCGCAGCCTACCTTACGGCCAGCTCTGATTCCGCCATCTTCATTCCCGGCTTGTGATTGGATACCGAGTGGTGTCATTCCTGCGGACGTCAGCAACGCCTTCTTCGCTAAAGGTTTAGTGGTCGTTCTCGTTGTTTTACTGCCCTCTATTGGGTGGGAATGGCACTGGAAAAATAAAAACGGAAAATTAGCGTCGTCAGTTTGTTTTTCCAATACATACTCAATGAAACGTAATTTGTATTTTCGACTAAATTCTAAATTTTGAAAGTTATGTCCACCAGAACTTTATTTTGAAAATTATGTTCAATGTCTTGAGAGAATTTGACAATACAATATGGCCTCCTGCGATTGGTCCTGAGGCATTACATGTGACAAATAACAAATAGAAATATTAAATCACCTGTATATACCATTAAACATATAAAAAAACGAAGTTTACTCAATTTAATAAACAAAAGGCTGTTTTAAGCCATGGTATTTATATAAATTACTCATATTTCCCATCCAAGATGTATTTTTATTTTCGTACCACGTGACCCAACTGTCAAATATGGCTCCGTCCTGCTGGGTGTGAGAGAAGCGACAGCTGACAGAGGAGAGAAAACACGTCCACGGACCACTCCCCAGGCCACGCCACTCTGTTGTTATGTGGTAGGTTCGCGTGTGTCGGTCCGCCGGGCTGTTGTGTCCACTCTGTTCCGTGTAGAGTGCAGCTCACTCGGTGAACTCAGCTGTGATTCACCACTGGTTAGCTTGATGCTACACTGGTCTGCAGCAGCAGCATCCCTGGTCTGACTGCAGAAGGGACTCGTTTCCTTCACATATCGTGCTGCAGGATTAGCATTTTAGGATGCAACTATAACGGTATAACATAGTATTTTCATATATGCTACTTTATGGTCTCTGTGTTATTAAACCGGTGTTAGCCTGATGCTAACAGAGCTCATTCAGACCTCAGCTACAACCACCACAGTGAACACAAAGATTGCAGCTGGTGGAGAGGGGACATGTATATTTCCACACACCCACTCTGACTGATCAGAGTTCATAGCAGGGAGCTGATAAATCATGATCAAGGTTCACTGCAGGGGGAGGCAGAGGGTTTCAACACCACTCATCAACATTCTCCCATATAAAGGACATGTTGTGTTAAACCAGTGTAGTAACCCTGCAGGGTCCCTTCAGTTCACTGGCTGCAGGTCTGCCAGAGTATGTGCATTTGAACTTTACCATTTTACCACTTTATAATTGCATTTTGTTCTGTTATCATATTATGTGTCTCAATTCCTTTATTAAAAAAAAATCACTTAGATTTGCATATAAATCTACCCTATTTGTGATATTTGTTGACATCAATTTATATATTTTTATTTGCTTTATATGTTTTTGCTATTTTGGTTCTTTTTGTTTTAATATTTAATTTTATAGCTGAAAAAAATGGCTTTTTTACTTTTACCTGCTTTTAAATAAAAGGACAAAGTTGACCTCCTTGCTGATCCAATCCCTCTCTCTCTCTCAGCAAGCGAGAGGACTGCCAAACCATGGCGTGTGTCAGAGCGAGGAACTGACAGGAGAAGGCTGTCATTGCTGCTGACCATCTTTTCAGACCCCTCCCTCCCTCTACCCTGCAGCCATGCCGATCAACCCGGTGCTGGTGGAGTCCACCGTGGTCCTGGCCGTGGTGCTGTGCGTCCACATGGCCGTGTGGAACCAGCACTCCTGGTGCAGCATAGCGCTCGTCATCCAGGCGTTCTACGTGCAGCACAAGTGGGACCGCCTGCTCCGCACGGGGGGCGCCGTGTTCCAGTTCCGGCCCTCAGCGAACAGTGGCATCGTTCCCGCCTCCATGGTGATGCCCCTGCTCGGCCTCGCTCTGAGAGAGAGGTGCTCCGCCTCGGGGAACGTCTACTTTGAGCGCTTCTCTATGGTCGTCACCATCACGGGCATGATGCTCGCCCTGTTTCTCTCACTGATCGCGCTCGGCATCACCAGACCCGTACCCACCAACACCTGTGTGATCGCGGGCATGGCCGGCAGCGCCATCCTCTACACGACCAAACAGACGCTGACGGTGTCCGAGGTCATCGAGGTGTTGGAGGTGCTTCTGATCTTTGTCTATCTCAGCCTGATCGTTCTGTATCTGCTGCCTCGTTGCTTCACGCCCGGAGAGGCGCTGCTCATCGTTGGTGGCATCAGCTTCATCGTCAACCAGCTCATCAAGCGCTCCCTGAACCTGGCGGAGGTCAAAGGTGACCCGGTGAACTACTTCCTGCCGGTGGTGGTGGTGGGCTCGCTGTTGCTGGGCGTGTTCTTCGCCCTGCTCTTCTGCTTCATGGAGTCAGAGACCTGGGTGTCCTCTCTCTTCTTCCACATGATGACCGCTGTCCTGGGTCTGGGCATCCTCATGCCCTGGCTCGCTCTGTTCATTGGCCGACACCCCCTCATGTGGCTGCTGGACTTCCTCACCTTTAATGATAAAAGGCTGTGTCTGTTGGGGTACTGGGTGTTTCTGGCTGTGGTGGCCATTTGTGTTGTGTTGCACCAGAACTACCAGCGCCAGTCGGGCTCCAAGAAGCACCAGGCCTCCACCATTGTCAGGAAGTACTTCCATCTGATCGTCGTGGCCACGTATGTTCCAGGGCTCATATATGACCGACAGCTGCTTCACGTGGCGTCCGTGGGCTGTCTGGCAGCTCTCCTGTTCCTGGAGTACGTGCGTTACTTTCGGATCCGGCCGCTGGGTCAGCTGCTCAGGCAGCTGCTGACTCTTTTCCTGGATGAGCGTGACTCGGGGCCGCTCATCCTGACCCACGTCTACCTGCTGCTGGGCATGTCTCTGCCCATATGGCTGTTCCCTGGACCATGCGCCCCCAAGGGGATTCTCCCCGGTGCGGGGGGTCTGGTGCCGTACGCGGGCGTGCTCGCCGTCGGGGTCGGAGACACTGTGGCGTCCATGTTCGGCAGCACCATGGGGGAGATCCGCTGGCCCGGCACCAAGAAGACCATGGAGGGCACCGCCACGTCCGTGTTCGCCCAGATCATCGCCGTGGCCATGTTCCTCATCTTCGACGGGAGCATCAATCTGAACTCCACCTACTCGTGGATCGTGGGCTCCATCACACTGGTGGCCATGTTGGAGGCCTACACCTCCCAAATAGACAACCTCCTGCT
Organism: Chascanopsetta lugubris; assembly: GCA_016785325.1. NCBI lineage: Eukaryota > Metazoa > Chordata > Actinopteri > Pleuronectiformes > Bothidae > Chascanopsetta > Chascanopsetta lugubris. The sequence goes on from JAFBJT010109214.1 coordinate 52,237, forward strand.
CCCCCTCTACCTCCTCATCCTGCTGCTGCTCTGAGGGGACATATGGCCCGAACGAACATAGACTCCGCCCACTCTCCTCAACTGTCTCCCGGGGTAAGGAAAATAGGGAGGCAGTGTTATGAGTCCCTTTAGGAAACTGTGGAGTCATGTTTATGAGCACAAGAGAAACGATGATGGAGCCTGGTAACGGTGATGTCAGCGAGTGGCAGCGACAGAATGTTAGTCGGCTCACATCATTTCTCTCCGAGACACACTGAGGGAAGAGATGTGAACCCACGTGTGTGTCTCTAACAAAAACAGTTATGCAAAAGGAGACTCAGTCAAATTTTAAAAAACATTTTAAACACACTGGACATTACAGATGCTGCTAAAAGGCACATCCTCTCTCGTCCCTCTCTCGTGAACTCATGCCTTTGTATTGCCTTTGAAGAACGCTATTTAAAATTAGCTGGTTGAAATGTCTTTTTTCTTAATGTATGACTGGACAATGATATGATTTCCATAGCAATGTAACAATGGCAACATTTTGCCTTAAGAAGTTACATTTTCTTAATTACCTTCTTTTGCTCGGCGCTGTAGATGAAAGCATGACGCCCCACCCCTTGGAATTATTTTCTCCTTTAGTTTTCTCATCCACCATCATAGAGGAGGCAGGGTTAATGACCTATGCTGCCACTAGGGGGTGATCAAGACACTGGGGATATCATATGTTCATCTTTACACACAGTCTGTGGTCTTATCCTATCATTAAGGCGGATTTTGATTTATGCTCCGATCTGAATATTAGGTGATGTTTTCTTTTTTAAAGCGTGATGACCACTGTTTAAAAGCATGACGTTGTTTTTGCCATTTTCCTTCTATTTAAAAAAATATGATGTTGCATGTTGGGTGCATCAAACTCATTCAGTGTGTCTCCAGTATTCAGCGCAGTGGTTTGATGCTGAGTAAGAGGAAGGACATCAACATTAACTCTTGGTTTTCTACCTTTTGATTTCATCCTTATTTAAAGAGTTTGGACGTTGTGGTTTGTAATCGATCATATAACCACACAGTTGAGTTGTTTACTTTCTTTAAAGTTGTCTTAAAATGGACATACTTGAAAATAGAAATGCTCAGTGTCTGTAAAAAAAAAAGGAATCAGCCATGTTCTTTTGACACACATTAGAAAAAAGAGACTGAGTAAAGGTAGATCTGAATATCAGTTGTAATTGTTGAAAATGTTCTATCCTTATTCATCTCAGTTTGTTAATAATTCACATTAAAACACTGAGTTGGTTCGCATGTCAGTTTCCTGTTGATTTCACTCTGAAGGAGACCATGAACAGTCTCATGTAGCTCGGGACAACACATGGTGTCACGGGAGATAAAAAATTTTTTTTTTTTTTAAAGAGCGCTGGTTTAAAGTGTCCATACACGTTGGTGGTTCTTCGGGAAGGACAGGATCGTGTCCCTCACTTGGTGAAGAGAGGAGGGAAGGGAAGCTCCTCAGTCGGCTGCAGCCTTTAAAACACCGAGCACATGGAAACACCACAGAACAGGTTGATAATAATAACCTGTAATTTAAAGTTACAGTCATATGTGCAGTCCCACACACTCTCACCAGTTGTCGGGGCTCCACTGTGTGTCCTGTGACTCCATGATGTGGAAGGTGTAGACGTGACGAGAGTCCTCCGACGTGTTCTCAGCGCTGCGGTGCACCACCTCACCATGGATCAGGACGGCACCACCTGATCACACATGTATGTGGAGGTTAGGAACCTTGATTTATGCATCAATCAATACTGTTTCAAAGTCAGTAATAAGGTCCTTCGTAGTCTGCTTGTTTTATCTGACATTATACAGTCCTAAAGGTACTTCAGTTACTACACTATGAGAATGATTGACCTTTTTTAACCGGTGCAGGAATAAACTTGTCGTCATCAAACGTTTTCTCTTTGCCGATGAAGTCTGTGAGGGGGAAGGTTCCCTGTGGGGTTCGCACCATTCGCCTCGTGATTCCACCTGCAGGGAGGAGGCAAATGAAGTTTGATGTGCACAGACATTACATTTCCATGCCAAGAGGTTATGTAATGAGGCAGTTTGTGTGTTAAAGGCCACGGAGTTATTAGAGCACACTGGGCTCTTACTGTTCTGTGAGCCTGGGATGAACCACAAGCAGCCGTTATTCACTGTGGCGTCTTCCAGGGCGATCCACACTCCCATCACTCTGCCCAGAGGCTCCGTGTACAGGAAGGTGGCGTCTTGATGAGGTGTCACTGAGGAACACGAAATAAACATACCATAACCACACTTATGATGTGACGGCAAGAGTGTATCATACATATGATAATACTAATGGGTGCACACATTCCCTATACATAAGTACTAATAAATATTAACTGTACACATATACTATATGAGGGTTTTGATAAGAAAAATAACAAATATAATGCCTTATTTGTTTACCTTCTCCTCCTATTCCTGGTTGCTGGAAAATGGAAGGAATGAAAAAATCAATTTATTATTAAATTAATTAAATTAAATTCTTTGAAATAGGACACATTTTATTCATGAGTAGTAGAGAAGTTATAGAAGGTAGGAAGGCTGTTTGGTATAAAGTTATGGTGTTAGGAAGGAAGTTGGGAAAGAAGGTAGACGGACAATATGGATTGAGTGAGGGGAGGGAAGGAAGGAAGGAGGGAAGGAGGGAAAGTGGGAAGGATCCTTCACCTTGAAAATGTACATGCTCTGCAGAATGACAGGTCTGACCAGTTCCAGCTTCTTGGCGATGCCCTGAGAGACAAACATTTATTTTAAGTTAGTTATTCTGAGACTTTTCAGTAAGACTGTTTCACAGAATTTCACTGTTCACTGACCTGAACTTTGGCTGAATGTGTCACAGACTTGTACAGAGGCTCGTAGGCATGAAGAGCTGAGTGAGGGAGAACGGGGGTGGGGGGGTGGTGAGGAACTGCTGCATCATCACAAACACGAGTGAATAGAAGGAAACATCTTTACCATGACCGACTTTATTCAGCGAGCGCTGCTTTGGAACCATGAATTCACCTGTGAGGAGAGAACATCTGAACCCGTCTCATCTGACATTTTGATACAATACATATTTTAAAATCTTACAAATAAATCATTGGAATAGAACTCACCTTTGTCATCAAACACCCCTTTCTCAAAGAAGAAACGGATCTTATCTCCACTGGTGAGGAAATAGTCTGCGTTTCCCTGCAAGTCAGAAGGTAAACAGTCAACAATCATACATCTCACACACACACACACATACACTTTGTACTATGACAGTTAAGGCCACTCTATTCTATTCTACTGAGACTGTTGACGTAAGCCTGTTAAGATGAGTTGAGGTTGCCTGGGGTCGAGGTAAACAATAGATACACTATCTGCACCACATACTTCTCACACACATGCACACACACACACACTGACTGTATATAAAAACCTTACCTGCATCTTCATGTGTAATGTGACGGAGGCATGTGAAAGAGACACTGTTGAATAAACCGCACACGCCGTCTGAACATGTGTCCGTGTGCTCGTCATGAGGTCACCTGTGTTTTCAGCTGCTCGTCGTGATAGGTGGAGAAGGTGGTGCGACAGTGCTCCGGCACGTCCATCCCATCCACGATCTCCGTCATCCTCTGCTTCAGCTCGTCACACTCCTGCGCCGTCAGCAGCCCGTCCAGAACCACATATCCGTCCTCCAGGTACTGGAGAGGGGGGGAGGGGGCGGAGTCAGTGTCACAGATTCATACTGTAAATGAATACAATAATGCTAATTTGTCTTATTCTTGCCAACAATTTTGTGCATCATTAACATAAAACAAATCATATGTAATCATTTCAAGTGATGACTTCTGTTGACAATGCACTGGCAGTTTAATCCATCATGACCCATCAATTGATACACAACATTAAAGGTCCAGTTTGTAAGATTTAAGTGATGTATGCAGATTTTTATGAATGCATCGTTGTTTTCATTACTCTAGAGAGAACCCTTTAAATCTCTATCAAAAGGTGATCCTCTGTATGGAGGCGGCCATGTTGCACCGCCATATTTTTACAGTTGCCAAAAAAAGGACAAAGCAAACACCACTGCTTCTTGTATTTGCTTAGAAGGGGGAGGGGGGGGGCAAGGGCAGTTCAGCTGTAACGTTCACCTTTCACCACTGAGTAATACACACACACACAGATCCCATGTGGATGACAGAGCTACATTAGCCCACTATAGCTGCAGCAGTGTTATGTAATAGCTTCACACAACATGCACAGATACTCGCTCCACACAAACTGCACCAGTGTAAACAATAACACCACACAACGCATGTGACCCACGTGCCTGTCACACAGCGTTTGTCTCTGTGCAGTAAAAGTGCTCAATGCGCCTTTACAGGCAGAGTTACAGGACAGTGTGGTGTTTGCGTCGCTCACCTTCTGCACATCCCGATCACTCATGAAGTCCATGTTGTTCAGCTCGTACACAACAACCTGTGTGTGGGTGTGTGAGTGTTAACTCAGTGCTGGAGGCCTCCAACCACGTGGCCTGGTAAGTTCATCAAAGTGTAACCACACAGACGAGAAACTCTAATAGGATTTTGGACTTTAACTCTTTCGTGCCTAACACATACTGGTGATGCTGTGTCCAGAAATGACCTCTAGGTGTCGCCCTCTTCCTTTTTGAATCATGGACATGAGTGATGTTACATTACCCTCTAGCGGCAGTTTAATGTAACTGCAAGAGCCAAGTGGAAGCAGACTGTTTATTTACTGTTTATCAGTAGGTTACAAAAACATATTGAACAAACTGAACTTGATTTGAATGATTGATATTTAATTATTATTTATCTTTATAGTTACAAATTCTCAATGAAGTAAAATATAAAAGGAATGTGTCATTGATAGAGCAATAATTATGTAAATTAATGAATCAGTTATTGGTTCAAAGTAATAAATAATAAAAGAAATAATGTCAAGACAAATGTCACTATACTACTATATATTTTGCATTAAGATAACAACCAACCAATATGAGAAGGGGAGTAATAGAATGTAAAAAAAATTAAAGGTTCAGTGTGTGGAATTCACTGGAATTTTAGTGAAGCTACATATCGCATCAAACTGATTACTCCTCACCTCATGTCCTCTTCCTTGTCTTGCCTTGCCTCTCCAACATCACAGTTTGGTTTGTCCTTTCCTGGCCACGGTAGAAACAGGATGGGTTCTATGGAGGCTCTGCTCTGATGTAGACATACAGGAACATTCTGCAGAAACATAAAGATATGCAAATCTTACTTTAAGATGATTATGTGCCAGTGTAAACAAATATTATTTTCACATTTTTAAACACTGCAAACTGTCCCTTTAATTATTAACGAAGATACAGCCGACAGTGATGAAACTAAATATCAGCAGTACATGAAGCAGGGATGAGTAACATTATCTATCACCCTCCTGCACCATCTTAATAAATCGTACTCCATTTAGTTAATGAGGCCACAGAGGCGACACAGCGTTAATGACAGATAATTAGTCATAATTTCTGAGCAGGCGCGATGGAGCATTTAACGAGCGATATCAGCCGCGAATGTAGGACTTTCCCTCCATTCAGGAATAAACGCTGTGATTGTAAACAGGAGTCAGTGTTAAGTGTTTATTTCATCATCGTGTGTCAGAATGGTACAAAAGTACAGTCGCAAAGTTCAGTTCATACAGTCACACTTCCACAGCCATCACCTCGTCTACTTGGCAACAATTCATTAATTAATAAAAGGCCTTTTGCACAGGTGTGTGATCCAGGTAACAGACTTATTTAAATCACTGGTGACGGGTGCTAGGGGCTAGGTGGGCAGCTTCCACTTTGGCTGAGATTTCAACAAACTCATGGCGAAACTAAATGAAACCGGAAACCAGGTGTTTCCACACGTCCCAGACTCCAGGTGGGTTTAATACAGAGTGGATACGACCATGTGTTTAAACACAGGGGGAGGAGATTAGGCGATGATGCAAGCATGGCAGCTGTTTGAATTTAAAGTGAAATGGTGACCAAACATAAAGGCATACATTACAGGCGGTGTGTGGTATTCTGCTCAATGCCTGTGCACAATGAAAGGTGAGCTCACCTCCATTTTACAGATTGTCAAGAGTTGTTTCTGCTCAGAGGAGACTTGCTGCTTTCAGGGGCACAAAGCCAGCAAACCTCGGCAAAAAACAGCTTTTAGATAATAATGAGAAACTGATCAATCACACAGTCTAACACAAACTACACTACTAAAGGCGCACATAACTTATAAAGACCATTTGAATGTACATATTTTAAATTAAATCATGAGCCTGACCTCTTCTCACACCAGTTCACCGACGCTGACATGTAAGAAGGCTTCCGGAGTGACACATGCTCGTCTTGTGACTCAGAGGGAAGTGAGTGGAGTCACAGCTCTGGAGTGCAGAGTAAACAATGATACATTTTTGCCATTGATCCAAACTGCAGACGACAGACACTTTTCATGCTGAGATGGAAAAAGGTGAGATAAAATTCTGCTGAGGTGTGAAAAAGCTGCAGCTATGACAACCTACGACCTCCATGGCACCATGGAGCTCCACCATCGACTTGAAAACATGACAGCACATTAGGCCATGCCATTAAAGTAAATGAGCCATGTTACTGCACTTTAAGATGCACAAACAGCACATGTGCAATTGAAGTACCTTGATTATCTGCATCCAACAGTTCAGAGAGGGTGTATGTTCTACAAACAGCAGAGCAACTACATTTCCAATGGTAGAAGGGGTCATGCTGTCGCAGCCTGTGACCAAAATATAATCATCAATGTGTGATTGTGTCTCTGTCATTGTTTCTAAACGTCTGTCGCGAACGTCATTATGACGCTTTCATCACGAGCAACAGATGGTGGATGGAGAGAGAGGGAATTGAACCAGTAACCTCATGCAATCAAAGCACAGCTCCATCCTCAGCGTTCAAAAACAAAGCTTTGCTGATACAGCCTCTTTCAACAATCCTGTCTGATCTGAATAGTGACGGAACATGAGTCATGACTGCATCATCTGTAGTTCAGTTTAGCTCAGTGCTGCACTATGAACCTCGTTACTGCAGTATGGGAAGTACATTTGCAGTATTATGTGCCGTGGTTATTATGTTGGAGTGAAAAATATGTTCTTGGCACCAGAACATGAAAGAAGAGCAACGGGATCAAAGCGGATGTTTAAAAATATGCAAATAGAGTTGCACAAGCAGGACATGCTGAGTAATCGTTTGCCTTTCTGGCTGTGGTCTGTTCCTCTGTCTGACCTTTCGATGCGGTTGCTCGTCAACATGTTCCCACCAACTGGACTGTGCTTCATCAACAGTACAGGAGCCGCTGACCCCTCTGAGGACACAGGGATTCAGCTCAGTACAACAACGTTTACTGTGCAACAAGAAAAAGAACAGCTGGAAGCAATGAGAGTAAAAACAGTTATCGTCTGATATGCGTGGAGCAAAGACGTGAAACATTTCCGGCCTTTACGTTCTCTCACAGGAAACAGGCGGCGAGGTTAGCGATCATTACCGGGGGGCTTGTAAAAAGGTAAGGCCGTATTAGAGTGAAGAGACGCCCGACTAATGAAAACATGGCAGGAATAAACCACATGATGCCATTAAACCTTGACAGTAAAAGTGTTCCACGCACCAATTTGCAGCACGCACCATGAAATCACATATTCTGCATACACCAATAAATGCTTCCCTCGTGTAGGTCATTTAAAAAGGCTGTTTCCTTCATTTGGTAATTACCTGGCTGTGCTCATGTTGCTCTTGAGGAACTTAAAAAAAATCAAAAGGAGGAATCAAAAGTTTTCCCTGGAGTAAATCAAGCAAGGTAAAAAAATCGGAACACTTAAATAAAACACTTTTCTCATTGAGAGAAGACGTTACGACTGTCCTCTCCGTTTACCACTTGAAAGTGCCGTGTAAGCGATAATCATCAATAATCCTGTTAAACATAAAAAGTACATTGTGTTCTACTACATTGTTCACTTGTGCAAGACTGCATTATTAACTGGAAAAGTACACATGTGTTCTCTGATTGTTTGTGTCTCTTTAAAAACAAACCGTGCCAGCACATTGTGTAATTATCATCCCGTCAGTGAAGAAACGGGCCGTCATTTGAACAAAGGTCACTTAAGATCTCTGACTGTGTGTCACATTATGATCCTTCAAAAATCCCTTTAAAAGTGGAATTGGTTAATGAGACGGGAGCCTGTGACCTGAAACACGCGACCCATAGTCATCGTTTCCAAACATGAGATCCGACCCGTCCAGACTAAAACGGAGGCCCAGAGTTTTCAAACTTAAACAGATCGGTAGCATTTTCAAACTTCTCTGTAGTAGTTGCAGTAAAATTCCAGTTGTACGGACAACGGTTGAATCCAATGCAGACTTTTGAAAGAGAACTTTCGACATGGGGGGACACAGTCTCTTTTAAAGCCCTCTAATGGCCGCAAAGTCAAAGTGCATCATCTGTTGTTCGATTGTGGTCAGAATCCTTCTCTTCTTGTTGAATAAAGGCAAGAAACAAATAATGAACAAAACAATTAAATTCAGTTTTCCAACCGCTCACTTTAAAATGTGATTCACGAATCAGCATGTTTGCATGTTCAAGCACCAAATTATGGATCTCTGGAGGAAAAATAAAACTATTTTAACAGGCCAACATGGAGTCTCTTTAAAATAATTAACTATCAAGATTCAACAGCAATGTATCTGATCATAAAAAAATAAGAAAAAGCCAGCTTCACATGTCTACATATATGTGGGACATATGAGCTACAATGAAACTATAATGTGACAGAAGTAATCAACTGCATGTTCAGACATTGTTGTGTATCATTTGCTCTGGTTTGTCATCGCTGAATAATCAACAGCTTTTCTTTGTAAGTTAAGGCCTAAAAAGCTGTGAGGGTCATTTTGCTGCAGAGCCTAAAGAGGATCCCCGGCTCAACATGTTGACATTTCATTTCTTTCATTCTGTCAGTTTTCTGAATCACACTGCGACTGTGATGATACAAAATGTAAAAGTCTCAAGGCCAGAGGACGTCAGGTCAATGCAACGGTTTCCCTCATCTGATCACGAACATGTAGACTTCTTCAGCAAGGCCAAGTCGTCTAAGGTCTTTTCTGTTGGTTTTGGCTCTTTATTATAAAAATGTTTGCTGCACAATTGCCAAGAAATTCATCACCAAAGTTGGCAATTAGTCATAAATGGGGTTTCCTTGGCGATCTTCAAATGTGACGTCTATGCTTTCACAGTCAGGGAGGCTTCATGGAACAACGCTGCAAACTGCAGCCTCTCAATCAACTCAGGCCTGCTCCTTGTCGGCCCTCCACAGCTGCTCCTTGACCTCCGATGGCAGCGTGTTGAACAGGTCCTCTTCCACCACCAGGCTGCTCCTCTTCAGCAGCCGACACTCACCCAGCTCCACGGGGAGACACTCCAGACGGTTTCCCCTCAGCTCCAGCTGCGTGAGCCCAGTCAGTTCTCCAAAGCGTGACGGCAGCGTCTGCAGGCAGTTGTTGCCCAGATTGAGAGTGCGCAGCTTCTTGCACTGGAACAGCTCCGGGGGCAAAGTCTCGATCTGGAGCGGAGACGACAAAGAGGAGGTGTTAATATGGTGTGGGGGTAAAGCAGGGAACAAACAGGCGGAGCTGTTCAATCTTTAATCCGTGTGACATGACATGATGCGGCGGGGATCTGAGACATGAGTTAAAGGCTTTTTTTGTGTTCATCTTAAAAGATTTAAATATTTTTTATGCAAATTTCAAGAATACTTAGTATATTTAAAGTATCCTCTGCTCACTCCACAGTAAACACATCCTACAGAGGCACATTATTATTAATGTGAGTTGATGTGATGTCATCAGTATTAAGAGGATGTAAACAAGGAAAACCTTAAAAAACAAACAAAGAGAAAAACAAAGGGTCTAAATTAATGGGGCTATTTTCAGCTGCACACAAACCTGTTGGAATCTATTTTGGGTGGAAACCACACGAAAAAACATAATAAAATGTCAGCAGCCTTTACGGGAAACACATGATCCCACACACACACTCTGAGCATTAATAGGAGAACAAACTATTTACAAAAAACAACAAAGAAGCAGCATTTTATTGTCTGATATGACATCATTCACACCTTCCATGGATGTGGGACCTTCCATGACTGTTTCTATATGGAAACCTTGAGTTATTATTAAAACTCAAAGAGTGTGATTTGAGCAACTGTCAGAACATGGAGGTTTAACATGGTGGCCCTCGTGACGAGCAACATCAGACGTGTGCAGGTCTAATATATGCGTATGCCACTCAATTGATTGCATTCTATCCTATCACATGTTAGCAGTTAGCATCATTTGAGTGCATATGGATCTTCAAAGCCATACATTCCAACCTATCCATGATTATCTCAGCGTTTACTTAAGCAGGCCTTTGTAAACACCTTATCTGGCCTTTAAGCTGAACTCGGGAACTGAAACGGGAAATGAGACAAACAGAAGCTAAAATGAAAACATACACCAGGAAATGTCTATTTTGGACTCTCACCCTGTTTGCAGTGACAGCAAAGTACTGCAGGTTCTGTAGGAAGCCCACGTCAGCGTGGATGCTGGTCAGGTTGTTGTGACTCAGGTCCAAGAAGCGCAGTTTGCGGCAGAAGAAAAGCTGACTGGGGATCTTCTCGATCTTGTTCCGGTTGAGGTACAGCCTCTCCATGTTGGTGAGTGTTCCGATCTGAATGGGGATGTAGGCGATCTGGTTGTACCACAGCTTCAGGCACACGAGGCGGTGCAGGTGCTGGAAGCTGATGATCTCCTCGATGGTCTTCAGGTTGTTGTCCTTCAGGTCGATCTCCTGCAGGTTGTGCAGACTGAAGATGGAGTGAGGGATGCGCTCCAGGTCACAGCGAAGCAGCTCCAGCTCCGTCAGGTTGTTCATCTTCTTCAGGCTGTTGAGCACCATCAGCTTGGTGCCCTCGTTGTTGATGGAGAGCCTCTGCAGGTGCACGCCCACGTCAGTCACCACCTGCGGCAGCTTGGTCAGGTTGCTCTTCAGGCGAAGCACTTTGAGCCTCTTCAGCTCTCGAAGTCCGTCGATGACGATGAAGCGGTTGTTGTCAGCGCTCAGGTTCCCCGTCAGGTGCAGCTCGCTGAGGTTCTTCAGGCTGTAGATCCACAGAGGGATCTCCTTGATGTCTGTGAACTTGATGTGGAGGGACTTGAGGTTCTCCCTGAGGAACGCCAGAGCGGGAGCCTCGATCTTAGCCGGCGTGTGGTAGAGCCACATCTCTCTCAGGTTGGCGAGCTGGGCGATGATGGGTGGGATGGTGACGTCGGGGATGAGCTCCAGCTTCAGCACCTCCAGCTCCAGCAGGTCAAACACCGTGTCTGGGATCCCGCTGAGCATGAACAGGTGCAGCTCCAGCTTCTCCTGCGAGTTCTTGGTGATGCGTTGCCTCAGCTTGTCCAGCGTCCACTCGTTGTTCAGGTTGAGCTGCCTCAGCTTGTTCTCGCTCACCTCGGACAGGAAGACGGCGAAGCGCTTGGAGTAGAGAGGGTCGTACTGATCGATCATGTGCAGCATGAAGGCAAAGTCGTTCTTCACGTCGGGGATGTCGCTGTAGCTGCTCTCCTCCCGGATGGACTCGAAGGAGTATCTCTTGAGGGAGCGGCTGAGCATCCAGCACAGCGTGTACATGCAGATGAATCCGTAAACCACCACCAGGCTGATGTAGAAACAGGCCAGGATCTTGAAGAGCGTTGCCAGCGGGTGGGCACAGGAGAATGTGCTGTAGCCCGTCAGCCTCTGCAGGTTCACCGCGCACACCACTTTGAAGCGGATGTACCGCACGTAATAAGCCGTGTAGCTGATTATCAACAGAAACTTGATGACTTTGATGATTGTCTGGCGGATGTAGAGGCTGTAGACGATGTCGCCCTCCTCCACGTGGATCCTGAACTTCTTCACCTTCTCAAACAGAGCCTTCGCCTGCTCCCCTTCTTTCTTATCCAACACCCCCGTGTCGGAGCGATCCACGATGCCTTGCTCGATCCTGGATTTTGTTCGTTGGAGCATGGGCACGCTGGCCTCCACGTCCTCGCTCACGCACGACGCCTTCTTATCCATGGAACCATTCATTTTCCCCTGAGGCTTGGGGTCGCTCTCCTCTACCACGGTCTCGGACAAAGCTCTCGTTGTCCACGGGGAGTCGAAGCACTTGAGGAGGATGGAGACAAAGTGCTCCAGTTTGGAGCTGGTGCGGGGGAACTTGAACCAGAAGTTGCTGCAGGCCAGGAAGATCAATGTGTGGAGCAGCACCAGATACGGGAAATATTTGGCAAACCAGTGGAGCTCGTTCTCGTAGCAGACGGCGTCCACGTAATTATACTGGTGGCGGTCCAGGTCGTACTGGATGCCCTTGGGCTCCAGTATGAAGGGCGTGGTCATGTTGGTGACAGGCATGGTCTCGCACGACTTGTTGACCACCCACTTGCAGGGCAGGCAGATCATCTTGTCCTGCGTGACCTGCAGCGTCCCGCCGAACACCGCGATCATCAGCATTATGACCGAGATGTAGTCGGTGAACACGTCCCACCATGGCTTCAGGATGCGGTACGCTGGCTGCGAGTCAGCAAAGTACCGGAGCTCTGTGATGGGAATCATGACGGTTTATCTGCAAACAAGGGAGACAATTATGAAATGATTAGTAACAAGGTAAATTCTCCTTGAAATGCAAAATGCTAAAATGTGCTGCTTTTATCACCTGAATCGTCCAACATGCACATTCCTCCTTTAAACCCAAATTCCTCAAACGCTTATGACTTCACGACTTCTGATTCCTTATCCATGACATGTGGGAATACTGCAAAGCTCCATGTTTCTCCTATCTGAGCTGCAGTGGTGTTACCATTTAACATGCAATGCTAAAGTTTGAACTGTGCCTCCTCTAGAGTTATGATGGTAAAAATATGTTAGAACAAATCACAGGTCAAAATAAGAGCAAGACTTAGAACAATGGAAGTGAAACCAAGCTGTATCAAACTAACTGCTGACCGTGCAACAATGACGCCTCTAACCCCGTAATGCTCTAAGTGTCCATTTAAGCTCGAGCACATCTGTCCAACCACAACAGAGCCACTTCCCTCATTCCCACACAGTCACTGTTTGATTACTTTTATTTTTCTTATCCAGGATGTTTCAAAGCTCAGTGAACTCAGGTGCAACATGAAAAAAAAGTTTATAGCAGGCACAACCCTTTCTGTCAGCGTATCAACGATCACAATCAGATGAGTCATGCTGAAAAGGGAGAAGCTCGTTTCAAAAAAGTAAAAACACCCTCTCTCCAGAATCTGTATTTCCCCTGTAGACTCGACCCTGACAGGAGGGAGGAGGATGAAAGTGTATCGCTGGTCAAGTGCTAACAAAAAAACCTTTGTTTTATCCAGTTTAAACCAGAGCGGCTGCAGGACTCCACTGTCAGACCGCTGCTTTACTTCTACTCAGAGTACAGCACACACACGCACACACACACACACACAGACACACAGAGAGAGAGAGAAAGAGAGAGAGAGACAGACAGACAGAGAGAGAGAGAGAGAGGACACTGCATTGCCAGAGCCACCTCTCACTGTCATCACTCACATGGTTTTTAACAGAGGAACCAAAACACGCACACACACCAGCACTTTCTAAATATGGCAACAAGATTCATTACACCTCAAAAGCCACAACGTTTACATGCTGAGTATTGAGGCTGAAAACAACATGTTCACTTTGTTTCCTACAAACTTAAATCAAGGCCTGTCACATGACTGCACTGATAAGGTCAAGTAAACTGAAACTATAAAGAGTCATCTCTGCCCTGTGGCCACACACACACACACATAGTAAAAAGCAAAGATGGAGATGCGATCAGAATGTGACACTCACATTCCAATAACAAACATTTCACCTCAGCTCCCTTGGAAAATAAACACAAGCAGCACGGACTGATTATCAGCTCTAACAAAGAGGGTGTGTTTTCATTGGCACTGGCAGCATGATGCAAACACTACAACTACAACTACTACTACTACTACTACTACTACTACAGAAAGTGGATCATGATTAACAATGATTCATTTTCAAATGTTATTTACTTATTCTGGTAATCTGTATAAGCTGAATCAAGTGATATAAAATGACTGGGCAATAGTTAGATACTGCAGTTATCTAATGTGCTATAAATTATGGGCATACATTTCAGTATATCCATGCATTTGTATCCCTAATACACTATATAAAGCAATATACTGCATTTATTTAAAGGTACGGTGTACAAAAAAAATAAGTGACAACTAGTGGTAAAATTGTGTATGACAGGAAATTACACCTCACATCAATTTTCGCTTCACTCCGAGTATGTGTAAATAAAGGGCTTCAGGGATGATATGGTAATAAATATATAATAATTTGTACATTACAGTCATTATATACCAGTGTAATCATATATAGACCATTTCTTTATGAAATCATAAACATTGGATCTTTACCCGTTTCGAGAATGCACACATCGTTATGTACATCTTACACATATTGCTCATGTCTTACAAACCTATACTTCTATTTCTGCATTTAACGACAGTGTGAGACCTCATTTCCCCTCGTGGATCATTAAAGTATTCTCTGACTCATATCAGGCCTTGCTGGAGGTATGTGCTCTATCCTGGTGTCACTCTTGTCTGGTCTATGTTTTGTTTCCTAAACCTACACCCCATAATTTCAGTTTCAACCTGCACGTATGAAACCAGAGGAGGATCCTGGTCTTAACATTAAAAATGGATATCCGAGGCACACAGTGACTCCTCTCCTGGTGCACCTCTCTGTTACCTGGGTTCAGTTTGTTCCCTGAGCAGAACAGAGGCGCTTTTGTCAGAGAGGTTCAGACAGAGGGGAGAGCTGAGGGAGGCACAGGTGAACCTGGCTGCTGAGAGAGCCACTACATTTGAAAGCCAGGTACAATTTTCCTCAAGGACACTTTTCAGCCCTGTGCAGCGTGAAGGGGGAGGGTGAAAAAATCTTTCCTGTTCATCTTTTTGCAGCTTAAGCTCCGCCCACAGCTGCCTGCGGAAAGGCCTTAATGTTTTACATAACCTGAGACACAATGACATGTACAAAGTGAGTTAATAATTCCACATCGCCACCCCACAGGAAGACCATGGCTGTGAATCTAATAGCTGATTATTATAATGAGGGTTTGTCACTTTCCTCTGATTGTCCACAGTCTCTCTCTCTTTTGGTTGATGTTTGGGTGTGAACACATTTTTCTATCTGTGTTGGGCCTCCTCATTCTTCCTCATCTGAGCTGGGAAGGACGCCAGACTCAACGAAACCCTTAAACAGGATAAGGAGTGAGTGGCAATGACTTTAGTGCTCAGTTCAATTCCCAATATTCTCTCTCTCAGATTTCAATATTTGTACCTGACTTTTTGCACATACTCAACCTGCAACAGAGACAATCAGATGTTTACCGCTTATTTCAACAAGGAACTGAATATGAAGAATTTGGAAGGAGATTGTCAGAGTCAAAGATGCACAGGACACTATCAGAACGTTCCTTTGAAGGGTGGCACCTGGGTAGAGACAACATTCCTGAAATGTTCCTGTGGAGGAAACAGACAAACATTTTCAAATGACACTGGATATTATGCCCTATATCCTAAAGCCTTCACACTGCAATCCACTACTTTCTAAGCCAATGATACGCTCATTAAAACATCATTATGATATGATGTTGCTTTCCTGTTAGTAAGATTAAAATACTTGATATAAAATATTGTATATCAATTTGATGATATTAAAAACAACAGGTGCTGAACGAGCTACAGGGGGATTTCTGAATTGAAAGTGATGAGTCAACAAAAAAGCTGAGTCAGTCATTACATTGGCAAATCCCAGTGTCTCCAGTGGCAGCTATCATACAACACAGTGCTCAGATATCATAAAATATTTTCCTCCTGTTTACAGAAAACGGAACCCTCGTCAGTGAGGCATCAGCAGGAGACGGAGCGATCACAGCTCCAGATCTCGGCCCATCTTCCCACGTCTGGCGAGGACAGAGGCAACACAGACCAGTCCAGACCAGGTCCGACTGGTTCTGCCTCACATACACCAACATATCCTTTCTGTTTGAGGGCAACATTGAGACTGCATCATTCTCTCTCTCTCTCTCTCTCTCTCTCTCTCACACACACACACACACACACACACAGACACACACACACATCTAAAGCCATTAAAAGCGACCTCTCTAACACTGTGTTGATTATCAGAGTGGGCTGAACTTATATGATGAGTGAAGTGGCCTGTGTTGCTCAGTCAGGAGTCATTGACAACACTAAGACTGTAAAAGATCAAACAATTACCACAGCAACCATTGTCTAAGCTCTGAGACACAAACCCTATGTATCTAGGCAACATCTGTCTTATAATGATAACTAAAGGCACAATAAAGTTGTCCCATTACCTGTCATACAATTAATTATATATAATTATATATATTCTTCTTATTGTTAAAGAACGTTGATGATGAAATGACAACAATACCATAACTGTTAACATAATTGATTGATTGATTGATAAATACAGTGTAATGAGGTATATTCAGCTACAACATGCAACTTCCCGTCTAGATGTCACAAAAACCTGCACACTGAACATTTAATGATTCCATAGGAAGAAATTAACTTAAGCCAAGGAAGAAATATTTAAAACAACATGTTTAAAATAACATGTTTTTGAAAACAAACCATGTTAACAGTATCAAACCTTGAAAATGATCAGTTAAATACAGCGTGTCACCAAGATAACATATAAATACGAATAATTAGGATCCAACAGAGACTGTTGCTGAATAATAATTTTGTCAATGTATTCACAATATATCAAATATACAACATAATATGTCAAATATACAAGGGGAACTGTGTAATTCATAACAGACTGCGTTAAATAACACCTTTAGTGCGTCTGGGCCCTGGACTTTATTCCGTTATTTACATGGAATATTTCTGATGTTATCCTGTGTTTACAGTCCATGTGTTCCATTGATAATATTGTTATAATCATGATAATAACCTGAGTGGCCCCTCAGCACGGGACAAAATGTGACTGACACGAGCTCCAGAATATTCTACCAGTTTAAACTCCCGGCTCTTTGTGTGTGTATGTGTCAGACTGTAGAAATAACATGTAACCCAATCCTGCCTGCGACCTTTTATTAACGGCTTCTCTACACAACAACAGCCGAGGGAAGCGGCGTCCCATCCCGTTGCCGGGTTAGCACGCTGCGGCGGCGGAGTCGCACTGAGCCCTGCTGCCAACTCACTCACTCCCCGCTTTAACAAACACATCATCCACATGACAAGGTAAAGCGAGACCAACCTGTTTTACTGAAGCTGCTGGTGTCGCTGCGGTCTGTCGCCTCCTCCACACACAGCTGACACATTTCTCTGACGGCTCTCAGCGACTGCGCCTGCGAGTCTGACACCGGGCCGGAGCGACAGTGACGGCGGAGAAAACAGCACCACACCACGGCAACAACCAGGCGGAATCATCGGCTGCCGAGAAGAGCTACAGCTGAGGCAGAGGGGCCCGGAAGTCCTCAGACTGGGGCTGTTTTCAAAATAAAAGCATGGAGGTGGAAATAAAGAACAACAACTACAACAGCAATAACAACAACAAGAAAGGCAAAACGAAGAAGCATAATAATACTAATAATTCTGGATAATAATAATAATAAGCATAATACTCATCCTTC